>JBBPBT010000722.1:1452440-1463211 GCA_037974875.1 Cicer bijugum | reverse complement strand
AAACTTTCATTGTTAAAACCCCTAAAAAACTTGACAAGAATCAAAATCAAATAACAAAATAATAACATTAAAAGAAATAACCAAAAATACAAATTGAATTAAAAAAGGAGTACAATTAGTTAAAAAAAGTTAGATCGAAAAAACTTGAAGTCTATAAACAAGAACTTTAGTCTTAAAACTTTTTAAATTTAGAAACAAATAAATTTTTAATAAACCAACCTTAAATAATGCCCAAACAACCTAAACGCATGACATGACATAAGCAAAAATTAAAAAGATTGAACAACCCTAAATAAAAGTAATGTAAATAAAAAGATTTACCTTTGGTCCCCATACCCAATTTAACTCTATTAAAAAACTTTAATCACTAAACCATATATATATATGTTTTTAAAAACATTGTGAAATGAAATATGAAAAATTTTAAAAACATAAAATAATGAAAGCATGACAAATAAATAAATAAACTAAACTCTTAAGATATCTTCTCTCTAAAAAATAAGTCTCAAATTCGTCAATTTGTAAGACTTAGATGGTTAAAAAAGTATATAAAAAATAACATATTAGAACTATGAACAAGTTCAAAAATCAAACCAAAATAATCCTTGATAACAAAAAAGAAATCTAATCACAAACTTATCATAAAATTAAAATCAAAATATTAAATCAAAAGTTAAATAACAAACCTTTTAGTAGTGTTGTCCTTAATCTCTAATCTTTCAGGTCAAAGTTGTCTGGTTCAAAATAAAAATAAAAACATAAAAAATTAAAAAACGAAAAATCCTAAAAATAAAAATAAATAAATAAAATTAAAAATTAAATAAAAAATCCGAATCCGTCCACTTATACACTACGCCAAAAATAGTCTTTTACAACGCTTTTACAACGCTTTTTTAGTACACTTACAGTGTTTAGCAAACGCTGTAAAAAGGGAGTTGTTAAATGTCATTTTTGACGTAGTGACACTCATATGTACCCAGCCTTCCAATCCGCTTTGTGAATAATAAAATTGACCTGACTATTTTCTTTTTCCATTTGTAGGTCAATCGGGTATGGTTGGTTGGGCTTAGCTTCTCTCAGCTCTATTGGATAATATGATAATGTAAATTAACTAGAGCATTAATTGCATCCATTTGCAAAACCAAACCATATACGTTTTAAAATCAATATATGAATTTGAATTTATAATCAAATTCATAACCAATTGTAAAATTAGTTATGGTTAAATAATTGGTTTATAATTAAGTAACCGATTTTGAAAATTTTAATTTTAAAATCGATTTTTTTTTCAAAATCAGTTAAAGTTTGATTATTTTTTAAAAAAATCATTTATTCATAGTTTAAAAATTAGTTATTTAAAAAAATCGATTTTTTTGATAAATTTTTTTAAAATTTGTATCATCAAATTTTCTGAAAAAAATTCAATTTATTTTTTTTTTAAAAAAGGTTTTTTAATTTTATTTTTTTCCGATATTTTTTCAAAAAAAATATATTTCAAAATTTTTTCAACAAATAAAATCTCATAATTAACAAAATATTGGTAGTGGATAAAAACAGTATAAAAACCAAATCTAAATATAAAACATAAGTGATTATCCAACCGATTTATAAATAATCAAATTATAACCATATCATTTTAACTAAATTTTTAAAATGGATATGGATTCAGTTTTAGATTTGGATTTGAATTTGGGCCTTATATCAAGATTTTTTTAGGGCCCTACCTGCAACCCCAACGCGTCTCTCTCACTGATGCCTTAAGAGAGCTGCGGCATTTGCTCTCTCGCCGGAGTTCGCGCTTTTGCTTCGGTAGTCGCGTCTCTCTATCACTCTCTCACTGGTTAGTCACAACTATTTGTATTGTAATTGTTATTTACTTATATAATAATAACATAAATGATATAAATTCCAGAATAGAGGGCACACTCTTATTTGATGTGTTCATTGATATTCTTTACCTTTCCACTTTTTATTGATAATAAAAGTTTAGAGTGAGGGGACGATGTCTCGGCCTAAGTTAAGGAATACCTTAGGCTATGTTTGGGATTTTAGGAGGGGAGGGTTTTGGAAATAAGGAAGGAGGAAATGGAAGAAAATAAGAGCTTTGGGAGGGGAGGGCTTTAGGGATTTTTTTTCTTTGTAATACAAAATCTCCCTACTTTGGGAGAAATAAAAAATGTATTGGAGGAGAATTTGGGAGGACTTACATAAATTCTTCAAATAATTTCAATGTTGATATAATACTCTACAAATTAAAAATATATGAATCATAAACATTCTCTATAAATTCACTCCTTTAAGTAAGATGGAAAATTTCTTTCTATTTCCCTCTATTCTCCTCTCCTCCAAACTCCCAAACAAGGCCTTAGGGTTAAAGAGCACTGACAAAATGATTTGCCTTTATACTTTCTTTTAATTGCAGTCATACACTTAATTAGTTTTGTATCATTTGTTTACAGATCATGCAAACTGATTGTTTTGTTTTCTTTCTTGAAGCTCATTGTTTTGGATTTTGTTTTGGCTCGTATTTTTTTGTCCACCTAGTTCTTACATAGCCATTGCTACCTTCTGCTGGAAGCTACAAGAGGCTATCCATTTCATCCTCTATGAAGTTTGTGAGTCACTATATCTATTTTTGACAACAAATTTCGATTACAATTTATATAGGTAGTGCAATTCAAATATGTGGTTAATTACCTTCACTGAATGGTTAATGACTATAACAAGATGTTGCAACTCATTAAATATCGACTAAACGTAATTAACCACAATTTTATACATGATGAACCACTTTTTTTTTTGGGGTTTTTAATATAAATGATATCCATTTACCACATTGAAAATTGTGGTTAGTGACGTTCAAAACTGTAGTTAATTGTGTTTAGTGGATGGTTAATTTGTTGTGATACCATGTTATAACCATTAATCATCCACTAATCGTAATTAACCATGTGTTTGAATTGTGATAATCATCAAACTGTTGTCCCATTGTGTCGAAATAACACAACTCTTTAATTTTTGTTATCTTCCTTGGTATTTTGCAGACATGTCTGAGTAAAGGTGGAGGCTTTCACTTCCCACCATGTCACATGTTGAATTTTTGTGGGATAAGAATCTTATTGGATTGCCCTCTAGATTTTTCTTCTCTCACGGCCTTCTCCCCTATACCTACTTCATTGGATGACTTGTCGTTTGAAGAAAGCAACAACACTGAGAAGAGGCGAAAAATTGAAAATCTCCTTGATGCTAAAAGCCTAATTTTTGCAGAACCTTGGTACAAGACTGTTAATAAGTTGCATCTATGGAATGCTTCTTTAATAGATGTCATATTAATCTCCAGCCCAATGGGTATTATGGGATTGCCTTTTCTTACTCGAACAAAAGGTTTCTCAGCTAAGGTAGTTTTCCCCTTGATGTTACAAGATTTTCTATATTTAATTGAACTATGTGCCCATTTTTGTCTCCAAACACTGTTTGCTTAGTTTTTTGTTCAATTGGTTAGGTCTATGTAACTGAAGCATCATCAAGATTAGGCCAGCTAATGATGGAGGATCTTGTATCAATGCATGCGGAATTTCGGCAGTTTTACGGACCAGAGGAGTCTAATTTCCCATCATGGCTGAGGCAGGAAGAACTTGAAATACTTCCTTCTTTATTGAAAGAGATATTGCTAGGAAAAGATGGAGTGGAGTTCGGTGGTTGGATGCCCTTGTACAGGTGATTTACCTTTAATGTAATAATTTGCATTTGTCACAAACTTACAAGGGACTAGAAATGTCCTACATCCAAAAACAAAACTGAAAGCACTATGCTTCACTACTACATGCATTGGTTTTATATTTTCACACTCAATTGCTTTTGACTTATTTACTGCTCGAAGTTTGTTTCTAAAAGCTGGACAAAATCACAACTTACCACTGTTTAAGGAGTGCATTGAACTCCCATTATAGATTTTATTAGTTATTTTCCTTCTGATTGTGTTAAATAGTTCTTGTTTTGTTAGTGTAGTTAAGGCATTGATTTTTACCGTGTTATGTAACTGTTTTTGCTGTGTCCATTTATTTTCTGAAAATAATAACAAAATTTTGTTGTTAAGGTTGTAATGTCTGGAATTTCTCAGTGCAGCTGATGTGAAGGATTGTATGCTAAAGATCAATACACTTAATTATGCTCAGGAAGCATGCTACAATGGTACATTGGTTATTAAAGCATTCAGCTCTGGTCTAGAAATAGGCAGTTGTAATTGGATTCTAAATGGTCCAAAGGGCGATATTGCTTATCTTTCAAGCTCCTGCTTCTTTTCTGCTCATGCAATGACTTTTGATTACCGCAGTCTACAGAAGTCTTGTGCATTAATTTATTCAGATTTCTCATTTTTGAGTGATGTACAAGATATTGAGGATGGGGATAATTACTCTGATCCAACTTCTGATTTGGACAGAGCCAACCTTAACTCTGATGAGAATTTAGAAGAAAAGGAAAAACTGGTTTTCATATGCTCATGTGCTGTAGAGTCTGTCAAAGATGGTGGTTCGGTTCTTATTCCTATTAATCGACTTGGAACTATTTTGCTGCTTTTGGAGGAAATGACAACATTACTCGAAGCTTCGGCTATGCAGGTATCCTTTCTTGACTTGATATATGTTCTGCATTAATGATTATCGAAATCAAGAAAACTATGATGGAAATAAGGAATTAGTTTCATGATAGTAAAAATAGCCTTTTTTTTTGTTGAAATTGTTGACTACTGTCTTGCTAAACTGCATTACTTATCCTTTATGGTTGCTTGTTCCTACTCACAGGTAAAATTCCTGGATTTAGCATTCAGATTCTGTTTGTTTTTATTATTCTCATTTTGTACTTAGATTCTTAGACCCGTGGTATTGTTCACTCATGTTTTGAGTTTCATTTTCCTTTTTATGCTTGCATTAATAGTTTGCAAAGTGTACTAAATTCAATAAACATATCTTGCAAAAAGGATTTTTGTTGAAAAATCTGAGGTTCCTGCTTGCTGACTTTGAAGTATTCACCACTTTTCAATTTGTAGGTTCCGGTTTATATAATTTCTTCAGTGGCTGAAGAATTACTTGCATTGCTTAACATTATACCAGAGTGGCTTTGTAAACAGCGGCAAGAAAGAGTATGTACCTTTAGAATTATGAATCTGGTCCATTGCACTGGCATGCTGAAATTTATAATTGGTTCAATTGCTTGACATCATAACTGGTACTGCAGTTATTTGCTGGGGAACCGCTGTTTGCGCATGTCAAGCTTCTAAAAGAGAAAAAGATTCACGTGGTTCCTGACATTCATTCACATAAACTTTTGTGAGTTTTTTTACCTTTCTTTTCCTTTCTCTTCTCTATTGTAAAGAACTACTGCGAATTGTGGAAATACTTAATCAAGTTTAGTGTCCTTTTACACCTTCTAGATGAAAATTACGTGTTTTCGAAATGTTAATTGTTTGGCCAAATTTGTATTTCCTTAGTCAATTTGAGTTTTAATTAATAACCTCAGAATGTATAATTCACAGATAGTTTTGCTTGATGTTTTTATTGTTATTTTCTCACTTACGTATTGCTTGTAGAAAGGATTGGCAAGAACCCTGCATTGTATTTTGTCCTCACTGGAGTCTACGTCTGGGTCCCGTTGTTCATCTGCTTCGACGATGGTGTGGTGATCCAAAATCTCTGCTTATCCTTGAGGTGTGATATATTCCTCAAAACAATGCTTCATTGGAATCATTCTTTTCCTTTATTTTTAGAAATTTATATTGATAATTGAAATGTGTGGTCTTGCAAGTTCCGTCCTTTTAATAAAGCTGGAATTGCATTAACCAATGAATTTTCTCTATGTAGGATTTGGTGAATCCTGAGTTAGCACTGTTACCTTTCAAGCCAGTTGCAATGAAGGTTCTTCAATGTCTGTTTCCCTCTGGAATAGGGTAGGTTTTCCTTTCCATTTGACCTCAGTCACTTCTAATACGCTCATTAATGCATGTGTCGTTTTTGCAAATAAGTTTCCTAATCTGGGAAAACATCTACACTATATGTTACAGGAACATATGGGAGAGAAAAAGTGAAAAACCTTTAAGGAATGTAAAATACAGCCCTAATGAACTTTTTTGATTAATGTAGCATAACAGAACATGGATGATTGCACGGTCTTCCCAGTACCATATGTGAGTTGCGTTTTTTAGTGGAGGATTTGGGCTACACTTCATATCATGTTTACTCTTTTTGTTAGGGGACTAGGACTATGCTTCATATCATATTTCTTTTTTTGACTCGGAAGTTGGAATCTGTGCTTAAGATTTAGGATCTTGTTTAAAATCATTGTTAAATAGCAATTATACTATCTAGTGCAAAATATTGCTATTGTTGTGATATACTATCTAGTACAAAATATTGTCAAATAGAGGATATAGCACTGTTGTGCAGCAGAATTTGAACAAACCATTGTTTTCCGCATTTGACAATCCTGATTTAAATTTGGTCAATAAAAAGTGTAGTCTCTGCTGATGACAATTTGATTTATGTATTTAACTTCCTCTCCATATTTGTAGGTTGCAGAAAGTTCAACCTTTACTCAAGACACTGCAGCCAAAGACTGTTCTGGTAATTGTACAAATGTTACTTTATACACACTTCCTTATTGTTTTATAGTAAGTTAGTACTTGTGATGAACTGATGCATATTCTTTTTAACTTGTTCTTGTGCAGTGCCCTGAAGATTTGAGGTTGCAGATGAGTTTCTCGATTGAAAAGTCGTTCTCGGTTTTGTATTATTCCGAAGCCGAAACTTTAAAAGTACCATGTCAAAACAATAATTCAGACATGAAAATTGCCGCTGATTTGGCTTCCCAATTTTATTGGAAAGCCTTTAAAAATGAAGGAATTAATATCACAAGATTAAAGGGGAAGCTATTAATGGAAAATGGTAGACACCACTTGCATTTGGATAATGACAAAAAAACTTCCTTAAGAAATAGTAATTCTTTGGTACGTTGTGGTTTACTAGATGCAGATAAACTCCTAGCTACATTATCAAATATGGGTATTAATGCATCTATGGAACATGGTATGGATGATGCTGAATCACAAAATGTTTGTATAGTTCACACAGAGGACCCTTACAAAGCTTTGATAGAGATTGGAAACACCAGTACTAGTATTACTACTGCTGATACCAATATTGCTTCTATCATTTATAAAGCTATAGATGACATTTTTTATGGGGTTTGATATGATAGATTAGGGATGGCAATTAGACCCAGACTCAGTGGGTACCAGCAAAAAAAATCCATAATGGGTAGAGTAAAAATCCGCATAACGGTATAGGCACTGGGACGGGTAATTACCTGCAAAATTAAACGGGTATGGATGTGGGTACGGGTACTATAGTACCCGTCCCGCACCCGCACTTATATAAATATATTATTTATTTATTATATTAATATTTAATTTAATTAATTGTTTTCTTTTATGTTTTAATATCTATTAATATTGTTGGACTATTACAAACTTTTTAAGAATTTGAGAATAATATTTTATTATATGTTATTAGTTTATTCGGTAAAGAAAACAAATACAAAACGAAGATCATAATAACATTTAATAAAATAGAGTTGTCACATAAAGTAATAATTATATATTTATTTGACAACTCAATTTTGTATATTTGAATAATTTTTAAATTTAATCACAAAATAATATTTATTTATCGATCTATTTTAGTTAAAGTGTGGGTAATGTGTATGGGTACGGGCACTTAGATACCCAGAGAGTAAGAGTACGAGTATTAAAGTTGATACCCAAGAGGGTACGGACACGGGTGCGGGTATGGGTACGGGTACTATAGTACCCTACCGATTGTCATTCCTATGATAGATTTTATTTTATTGATGTAAGTAAAATTCTTTTATCTGTATATTATTCATAGTTATAAGTTATTATAAGTTAATTACACAATTTGTAGTTGCTAGTGTTACTACTTTTTTATATCATCTCAGGAGAAACAATGTTTTTGAAAGAATTGCCATTCAAACATGAAGCACAACTTACCTCTCATTGCATTTGAGTGAGAAAAGTGCTGATTTTCTTGAGAAGCAAACAAAACCTCAAGATATACTGATTAAGCAATCTCAGTGCTGTAAACCCTTCAGAAAATCAATGAAATAAAGAAAACTGAATGGTGCAAGTTCACTACAGAAACTACATCAAATTTAAAGACAATGAGGTGAAGTAGGTCCCAGTCACATACCCCAGCAGATATTCAAAAGAAAAAATGTTGTTGTTTCAAAGGTATTCTTACGTAAATTCTTTAATATTGTGGGAGATGACTATAAAATTAGTAATTATATATTAATTCTTCCTTCTAACCAATTCTCTAATATATAAGAAAAATAATTCAAACATTTGACCATTTAAGATGTCTGAGTTTGTCATTTCTCACTTGACCCAACCACTTGTTGATAAAACAAAAATTATATTTAAAATTAAATCTCATGTATCTAAATTTTTCTAGGTTTAAATCTTTTATCTTATTTTATAATTTCCATTTAGTCCTTTAACTTTTATAAATTTTAATTGAGTTTCTTATCTTTATTTTTTGTTACTTTTATAAATTTTAATTGAGTCTCTTATCTTTATTTTTTGTTTTAATGTGATCTTTATCGTTTAAATTATTTTAGAATTAGACTGTTTTAAAATTTTGATTTAAAATTTTGAAAAAAAAAGAGACCACATTGATATAAAATTTGGAACATAAGGGAGGATTTAAAAAAAATAAAAATAAACAAGAAATCCAATTGAAACTAAAATTTAATTTATATACACGATTATTAAAAAGTTTTTATATTGGAGGATTTCAAAAAAATAAAAATAAATAAGAAATCCAATTGAAACTAAAATTGAAGTTATATACACGATTATTAAAAAAAAAATTATATTGTCAATCAATTAAAATTATTAGATCATTCGCTAACAGTGCATATAAATTAAACTCTGAAGAGTATTAAAAGTTGAAAAAAGAGATTAAAAGTAAGAGATAAACTATAGAATTTAATTTAAACTTTTAAAAGGTAAGGAACTAATTTGCTTTAGAAGACTTAGCAAGAAAACTTCCCAGCTATGTTTGATGGTGTATGTTATGAAATAGAACGGAAAGCATTCTATCATATTTCATCATTTACCTTTGTCTTTCAATTTAGAGAAGATAGGATGAAATCTCCTTTTATTATGTAGTCCATATTAAAATATCCGAACAGTACATATGATTTATTCCAACTCCCTCCACTCTATTCGGTTCATTTTGTAATATCTAAACATAGTCTTAGGTCAATGTTATAATGTAACACTTTAATAAGAGTCAGAATATTCGAAATTCTAACAACTATTAAACGATTTAAAAATCATTTAAAACTTTAACGACGATCAATGATACTATTTATAAATATAAATTAACGATCTTTTTGATATTTACGGTTGAATCAATGACTAAATATCTATGGTCGAATTTGGCAATATTCTCATTTTAATTTTCAACAAATAACATTGTCACTATTAGCAAGAAAAAAAAGTTAAATTGCACTTCAAGTCCCTCCTATTATTACCAATTCACAAAATTGATTTTTCTATTTTAAAATATGACAATTTTGGTCTCTCATTTTGATTTTTAACAACAAATGGTGATATGACAAAGTTTAAATAACATGACATATGATGTAATGATGTAGAATGAATAACACCATGAAATCACAATAAAACCTTCTAAAATCTTAACTTTCAACTTCAATTTTTTTAATTTAATTAACAACATATGAATAATTAACATATCTAGATAGTTCTATATCATATTATCGTACGCCACATCATTTAAAATATATCATGTCGTTATTTTTTAGTTCAAAAATCTAAAGAAATGGCCAAAATTGTCGACTTCTAAAATAAGTGTACCAATTTCGTAAATTGGTAAAAATAGAGAAATCAAAATTACATTTGATTAAGCCTAGTAACCATGTGTTAAATCCAATGGCTCTTGTTATACGTTTGAAAAATATGTTATATATCCAATGTGTATGGTGTGAGGCGAGTTCGAGAATGCAAAAAGAAAGTGTCTCCTTCTTCAACTTTTCTTCTTCAATTCGTTTCTTCGAAATATTTGTGGTGCCTCCAAACCAAAACTAACACTAAATTCTGTATCCCTTTCTCACTTTGTTCCCAGTAAACACTAATCAGGTAATTTTCATATTATTTTTCTTTCATTCTTTTAACATTTTTCATGCAAAAATTTGTTAAAAATTATGGTAAAGTTCGATAAATAAAAAAATAATTGAGAGAATGATGAATTTTTTTGGATTTTATAGATGTTAAATATAATTTAGACGAAATAAAAAGTTGATTACAATCAGATATGATATATTTTGTATAGCGATTATAATTAAACTACTATTGTTATTTTTAATAAAAATTCTTAGAGAAAAATATAGAGCTCATTTATTACAATTTTTTCTATAGAAAAAATTATTTTCTTAAAATATAATTACTTTTAAAAGTTTTCATCTATTTTTTTAATATGTTATGTCTTTGAACTCTGATTTTGTTTCTTGCTTAACAAAAAAGAGTTTTCATATGTATGTTAAAGTTTTTGAAAAAAATTCAGAATATGAAACTTAAAATGAGAAGTGTTTTGAGTAGTTTTCTATAGAAATTCTTTTTATAATTGATTTTTTTTTAAATATGTTTTTTTTATTGTAGTAGACAAACACAAAA
>JBBPBT010000722.1:1406788-1451840 GCA_037974875.1 Cicer bijugum | reverse complement strand
ATATATTTATTAAATAAATGTATTAAATATAGTTTGCCATTCCAATCATCAAATTTTAGTTCTCCACTGTTTATAATTACATTTAACAAACTCCAACTATATCCAACAAAAATTATATTATACTTATTTTAATAATGTATGAAGTTTCCTAAAACAAAAAAAAAAATAATGTATGAAACTCTTGATTGTATTCAATTACCGTTTGTGTACAAGCTACCAAAGAAATCACTCATAGTCTCATACATTATTACTTTTTGTTTCAATCAAATACATTCATTACTAATTTTTTATTTTTTTCCTTTAAAAGTGGAAGATTCCATTTTTTATTTTATTTTTAGAATTAGAATAAATATGGAGAAATATATAAAAATCAGAAATATATTAAACTTGATGTTGAGTTGATGAACAAACTCAGCATAACACTCAATTCTATAAATCAAGTGTTGGAGGAAGCAGAGAAAATGCAGTACAAAAGATGACAAAACAAATACAAAGAATAAACCATCTTCAGTTGTTGACGAATTTTGTTGTGGGAGAGCCTAGTGAGTCCGATGTTAAGGAGTTGGAAAAACTCAACCATCTTCAAGAAACACTTTGTGTTTTCAAAGTTGGAAAATGTCAGTAATCTTGCATATGCTGCAAAAGAAAATTTAATGGATAAGACAAATTTAGAAGAATTAAATATGAGGTATGGTTATGGAAGAAAAAGTGATGGATAAATAGTTGAGAGGGATGTCTTGGATGTTCTTGAACCAAATAGCAACTTTTACAAAGGCATTAGCTTTCCAAATTGGATTGGGATTGACATTTATACAATTTAGTATCCCTTGAACTGCATAAATGTGAATTTTGTTTTCAGTTGCCACCACTTGGGAAACTCTCGTCTCTTAAGGAGCTTTCTATTTCAAGCTGTGAGGAAATAGAGATCATTGAAAAGTTTTACTAATGTAATTCATCAACTGTTCCATTCAGTTCCTTTGAAATTTTGAATTTTTATGAAATGTACAATTGGAATGAATGGTTGTGTCCTAAAGGTTTCTAATAGGAATAATCACTACAAAAAAACCGGGGATTAACCATGGTTACTTAGCCACGATCACTATGACTGTAGGTAACTTAAAAAATTTGCCACGGATATGAACGTGGCTAACATTATATGAAGCACACTCTCTCTTTTCCATTTTCCTTCGTTTTCATTTTCCCTCTTTTTTCAGATTTGCTCTACTTTTTGAGATTCCCTCTTTTTTCATATTTGCTCTATTCTTTCAGATTCCCTCTTTTCCATCTAAATCCCTAAAAATTCAAAACTCAACACTAACACATTCATGTAAATCCCTAAAAATCCCTAAAATCCTATTCACCACGGTTGCCGTTTCACCACTGTTTCACCACCGTTTCACCGCCGCTGTTTCACTGCCGCCGTTTCACCGTCACTGTTTCACCACCGTTCTGTTTTACACCGTAACACCATTGTTTCTCCAACAGGTTCTATTTTCAATCGCAAGACTTGCTCTTTTTAGCTCATTCTTCAACCAATCGCAAGACTTACTCTTTTATCTTATTTCTAATTCAGCGAAACGCAAGAACTTCACAAATATCTTCCATCTAATTCAGTCAATCGCAAAACTTGGTCTTTTCAGCTCCTTCTTCAGGTTCTTATTTTAATCTTCAAGTTCTGTTTTTTAGAAATTTAATTGGTGATTATCTTTTAGTTCTGTTTTGATATGCTTCCTAATTTAATTGGTGATTATAGAAATAAACCATTTTGGTGATGGAATTGTGAAATCAAGACGACAGTATTATGAGTAAAGGATTGTGATGTGTGTTTGATGTTGTGAATATAGTTATGTTTTGTGAAGAATGTTTAGTGACTAGCTAGATTTACACATATAAGGGCAATCTGAATTGTGTATTAGGAAATTGCCAAAGTATTATGTTTTGGAAAGAAAAATGGTTAGGTACTTTTAAGGATCTTTTGCACTTTATGATGTTACTGTCAACAAATTCTGCAATATAAGTGTTATGGGTTTATTTGGTGCTAATGGCTGGCAATGGTCATTTTATTAAGTGGCAAATACTGATAGTATGAGAGAGAATTATATAGCATTATGAATGATTAGATAGAAAAGGATAATGAAAATTAGTTCTAGCATTATGAATGCGACAAATATTAATAGATGAAATATCATAAGCTATTGCAGCTTCTTCTGCAGTGATAAAAGTTCCTAACCAATGTCTCTCTTTGGTAAATGGATTTCTAATTTCAAATGCATATTTTCCCCATGGTCTTTTTCTGACACCAAGATACATTGTAGATCTTCTTGAGGTTCTTCTAATTGGATTTTTGTAAATCAATGGGGGAATATTTTCCATTGGATTAATTAATCTTGGAGAATTTCAGATGAAGGACTCTACTATATATATAATTGATTGGATGATTTAGAAAGTATAATCTAATACTAATTGGAGTATAGTAATCATGGAATGTATAATATATAATTAAATGCTTATATATGTTTCTCTAGTGGCTAATTGTGCTGATTCATTTCCTGGTTTTCCTCACAACTGACATGATTAGTGTGAACTAACCCGATCAAAAAAAAAAAGGAGGAAGTAAGGACAAAGACACAAACCAAACCCAAGTTTCAAAATGGTTACAATGGTAGGTCCAGCCAAAGAATAGGTGGATTCAATATTATATCGAATTATATAATTTTAAATCATTTACCGTTATCTAATTATAATTATAAAATGTTGTGATGAATCATTTGGAATACATTTTAGATATATGTTCTATCTCTTTGTTATAAAATTTTGCAGGTATTTGATTTGATATGGGAAAAAGGCGTAGGTGTTCGAGACAAGAAATGTTAGAATGGTTACAAAGGCAAGAAAATTCAAATGATGATGAAACTCTCCAAGATCAGCCCCAACAACTCAACCACAATCATCTTGAGGATCAATTTACAGATGTCAGCTTGACAAATATTCTATTGGAGGATGATGTAGTTGAACCTTCACCAAAGCCAAAAAGAGGAGTCATTACTTATCAAAGTTAAAGCAATTTGGAACTGCATCAAGGTTATTATCTAAACTTTGTAGAAAGTTTCTTTTATTCTATTTCTTTTCATTGAAGATTGATATATTTATATAATCTTGCAAGGATCATTTTGTGTATGATTATGCTGCTGGTATCAAATGGACATGGGCAACCCTAGGAGAAAGATGGAAGGCCTATAAATATAAGTTACGTTGTAAATACTTCTACCCTAACAAAAGTAAGGAAGACCTACTTGCTATTGATCCTCCTGTGCCAGAAAATGATTGGATTGCTTTTGTTAATTACTATAAAAAACCACAAATGAAGGTATAAATATTTGTTGCATTACTTTTACAAAGTACATTGATATTTTATATTAAATGCATATAATGACTAGCATTTGAAAATTGTAGAAACAAAGTGAGCAAAATATGAAAAATCGAAAGATGCTTAAAGTCTCACATGTTGGGGGTAGTATGAGCAACGCAAGAAGAGCTCGTCATATGGTAAATTAAATTCATAACTTTTATTTTTGTAATATATTAAAATATTTGTATATGAAAGTTTTATATTAATATATATTTTATTAATATCTTAGGAGCTACAATTGAATAGACCTGTTTGTCGTGCTAAGGTTATATTGTCAACTTTGCTTAAAAAGAATGGAAACTGTGTGAATGAGGAAGGAAAATCCATCGCAGTATGTAAAAAAGATAATATTGTTATTGTTAATGAAGTATTTGCTACTTGGTAATGTGGTGGTATTTATCTGACTTTTATTTCTCTACTAGGAAAAGATATTAGAGAATTTGTCTCAAGATCAAGAACGTGTTGCCAATGAAGGTGTTCCATCAAAGATTAATGCCTATCCAGATGATGTCATTGGCAAAGTGTACGGAGCTGAACATTCAGGTCGAGTGCGTGGTTTAGGTGTTGGTGTTTGCCCCACGAGTGTTTTCAAGACACACAAATATTTCACGCAATTTGACAGTGTTGGTAGCTCTAGCCAAAAAAATGTTGAGGAGTTACAAAAGGAAGTGCGCACTTTGAAAGAAAAGCTAAATGGATATGAAGAGACTAAGGAGCAACTTTCACAAACACATGATCAACTTAAAGTTCTCCTTAATTTTATGCAAAAAAAAAATTTGGTGATGAGTTACCTACTTTCAACCAAGGTCTCCCTCCACCTTAGTAATATAAATGGAAGGACTACAAATGGAAGGATTGTGTTTTTTGTTGTATGCAATCAAATGGAAGAAATATGCTGCTATTTAGATTGCAAATGGAAGGAATACATGTTTAGTGGATTGTTTTGCTTTTGCTCTAGACTATTTTGATGTTGTTAACAATTTTTGCATGTTTCATTAGTTTATGTATAAGATTTTAGAATGTTTGACTACTTTGATCAATGTCTTTTTGTTGGTATAAATCATTTTATATTTTTATATCAATGATGGTTTTAGAATGTTAATTAGTTACTGTTGTTATATTGGTTAAGAATGTCTTCCTGATATTACAATGTTTGGTTTGACTTTATTGTTAGAAAAAGATATGACAAAAACAGGAACAAACTTGCAATTGATATTAAAAAAAAAAACATTTAGCCACGGTTAGACCGTAGCAAATGCAAAAAACAAAATATATTTTCATTTTATCATTTAACACAATTTTAGCCGTGGCTAAATGTAAATTAACCGTGGCTAAAAATATGTTACCACGACTCTTTTAGGCGTGGCTAATATAAATGTTAATTGTGGCTAATAAATTGCGACGCCCAGCTACGCTGCGGAAATGGTTAGCGTGGCTAATTTTAATTGCCACGGTCAATTGACAATTTTGCCACGGTTTTGAACGTGGCTAAATAGCGTTTTTTTTGTAGTGAATGAAGATGTAAATATGATTAAACCTTTACTAGTTTATCACAGGAAAAAAATAGGAAATAATTATGTTTCTGTTTAGGTGTTATCACAGGAAAAACAATAGGAAACAATGATGTTTGTGTTTTATGGTTAGGTGGTAAGTAGTTATTGTTTTATTGTTGGGTGGTTATTTGTTAGTTGCTAGTTGTTAGGTAGTGCTTTCGGATCTTATTCCTTGTATAATCAATCTATAAGTAAAGACACCCACCCTTTTAAAATGATCTTTGACAAAATTAGAAATTGAGTGGTTTATAGAGTTGTAGGAACATATCCGCTCTTGTGTATCATTTTCTTTCAATCAATAAAAATTAGGGATTGATTATGCTCTTTCACTATTGAGTTATATTAAGGAATCTAAAAATTGGTCCGATTTGACGGATCATCAGCAACAATGGGAAACACAATGGAATCCATGTAAGATAACAATGGAAAAATGAACCAGAGAGCATGAAACAACCTTTCATGGAATGCGAAAAAATATGGAACAATTGAAGGAGGACATCGAAAATTGAAAAGTGCAATGCAAGAATTGATCATAGAAAAAAATGAAAAACCTAAAATTTGTTAGAGTTATCAGAATCGAAGAAAAGTGTAAAGAATTCCGAGCAAGATTTGATGAGGAACGAATCAAAAGAGGAAAAAAAAGTCAGCCTCACGTTTGTGGTTAAAGAAGGTGGAATTACCCACTTTTGGAGGAATCAATCCCTTTGGTTGGTTGAATAAAGCTGGAAAGTTCTTTACAATTCCAAACATAAAAACTGAATAAAGTTTAAATCTTGCACATATTAGCATAAAGGGAGACACCTTGTGTTGGTTCTAGTTCTGGTTAGACAAGAACAAGAACGAATATGAGAAGTATTCTTTAAGGCACTTTTTTGTCATCCTGGAGAGGAACATTGCAGGTATATTTTCGAACATCTTACGGGTTTGAAACAACGTGGAAGTGTGGATGAATTCATTCGCGAGCTTAAGTTACTCATAGTGCAACAGAAATTGGCCCCCGAAGAACAACCATTGGGTTATTTCATGAATGGGTTGCACAAAGGGCTTCACGACCTTATTCGACCCCATGACCCAAACACTCTAGTTCGGGCGAAGTAGGTTGCAAGACACATTGAAGAATCACACAAGGAGCTGTGCTATATGGAGTACGATGCAAATCACAACAAGAAAAATAAGTCGCATTACCAAGGAACTAGATGGAGTGTGGTTCGGGCTAACTCAGTTGGAAAAAACGTTGCATTCATAGAATCAGGTTGGAATGGTTATGAGGCATCGCACAATGGCTCAAATCAGACTGGAGGCGTCATGGAAAGTTCGAATAGAGGAGTTAAACACCTTCCATTTTCCAACATCCTAATTTATAGTAAGTCTTTGAAGGATCATTTCAGCCACCTGAGGCGCGTATTACACATTCTACAACAACAACAATTCTATGCCAATTCAAAGAAGTTTGAATTATGGTATACTATAGTATGACACTTGAGGAACCTCATTTTTTAGCATGGATCCCCAAAAGGTGGAAATAGGTTTAGATTGACCTATTGTAATAGCCTGACCCCAGTTACAAGCACTATTATTCACAATCTTCTCGCCCCGCTTCCACCTAATTAGGAAGCATGAATGAATGAATGTTGAAACTTATCCTCTATGTTTGATTCCTACGGAAGGAAAAAAACTCGTTAATTCTTAACTGGGCAGACGGGGGCAAGAATAATGGTATCATACTCGATGATGAGTTAATTGACAACATAACAAACCACATTCCCTCCATATTACAATATAGGAAATAATGATGTTTCTGTTTTATAGTTAGGTGTTATCACATGAAAAGCAATAGGCAATAATGATGTTTCTGTTTTACGGTTTGGTGGTTAGCAGTTAATGTGCTATAGTTGGATTGTTAGTTGTTAGGCAGTGCTTTTGGATTTTATCCCTTGTGTAATCAACCTATAAGTAAAGGCTCTCACCCTTTTAAAAGGATCTTTGGCAAACTTACAAATTGAGTGGTTTATACCGTTGTAGAAGCGTATCCGTTCTTGTGTATCATTTTCTTTCAATCAATAAAAATTAGGAATGAATAATGTTTTTTTGCTATTGAGTTATATCAAGGAACCTAATAATTGGTCCGACCAACCAAATCATCAGCAACCATGGGAAGCACCATGGAATAACATGGAAGTTGGATGAATTCATTCGTGAGTTTGAGTTACTCATAGTGCAAGAGAAATAGGTTCCCAAAGAACAATCGTTGGGTTATTTCATGAATGGTTTGCGTAAGGGGCTTCATAGCCTTGTTCGACCCCATGCCCCAAACACTCTGGTTTGGGCGACGTAGGTTGCAAGAGACATTGAATAATCGACATGAAATTGCACTCTATGGAGTACGATGCAAAATGCAACAAGAAAACTAGGTTGCACTACCAAGGAACTGGGTCGGGTGTGGTTCGAGCCAACCTGGTTGGAAAAAACGTTACATTCACGGAATCAAGTCAAAATGGTTATGGGGCATTGCACAATGGCTCAAATCAGGTTGGAGGCACCATGGAAAGTCGAAATAGAGGAGTCAAACACATTTTGTTTTCCAACATCCTCATTTATAGTATGTTTTGGAATGATCATTTGAGCCACTTGAGGTGTGCATTACATATTCTGCAACAACAACAACAGTTCTATGTCAATTCAAAGAAGTTTAAATTTGGGTATACTACAATAGGACACTTGGGGAACCTCATTTTTGAGAGTGTCTTTGGATCCCAAAAAGGTGGAAGTAATTTTAGATTGGCCTATTGTAACAAACTGATTCAAGTTATCAATATTATTATTCATGATCTTCTTGCCCCTTATACCTAGTTAGAAAGTGGAAATGAATAAGCATTGGTATTTATCCTCTATGTACCAAGTTTGATTCCTACAAAAGGAAAAAAAACTCACTAATTACTAACTGGATGGAAGAGGGGTGAGAATTATGGTATCATACTCAATGATGAGTTGTTTAACAACTTAACAAACAACATTCTCTCCATATTACAATATAGTATCATACTTGCAATCGCCAATTAGTAACATTACAATGGTCGAAAGTAATACATCATTCTTGGATCTTTTGTCACAATTATGCACAACTTTGTGATAAAATGTAAATGCTTTATCACTTTGGTCACTTTTTTGTGTGACATTTTGTGCAACAAACAATCATGTAAATGAATTGTATGATAAGCATGTACATGTTTTATCACTTTTGTCACTTTTTTGTATGACAATTTAGTTAATGGATTCCAACTAAAAATTGGTCATTCTTATTAAACAAGATATAAACCTGGTAAATGACTTCAAAAAATATAGTTATTTCCTTGAACAACACGGTTAATGGAATCGAACTGAAAACTTGGTCATTCTTATCAGACAGGATATAAACCTAGTTAATGACTTAAACAAATATGGTTAATTCTTTGCACAACTTGGTTAATGGAATCGAACTGAAAACTAGGCCATTCTTATCAGACAAGATACAAACTTGGTTAATGGATTAAAAACACATGGTTAATTCCATGCACAACTTGGTTAATGGATTCGAACTGAAAACTTGGTAATTCTTATCAGACAAAATATAAATTTGGTTAATGGCTTAAAAAATTGGTCATTCTTATCAAAGACAAAATATAAATCTGGTTAATGACTTAAAAAAATATGGTTAATTTCATACACAACTTGGTTAATTGATTCAAACTGAAAACTTGATCATTCTTATAAGACAAAATATATTTGATTAATGGTTTAAAATAACATGGTTAATTACGTGTACAACTTGGTTAATAGATTCGAAATGAAAACTAGGTCATTCTTATAGACAAAATATAAATGTAGTTAATGGCTTAAAACCACATGGTTAATATCATGTACAACTTGGTTAATAGATTCGAACTGAAAACTTGGTCATTATTATTAAACAAGTTATACAAGCAAAAAAGCAACAAAGTTAATTATATGTTCAAATTCAAAGTAACAAAACAAAACCAATAAGTAATCAATATAGTATAAATTCTATTGCACATACCAACTTCAATAATCATTTGTGAATTTAATTAGCATAACAAAACAACAAAATCAACATCAATAAGTTTTAATCATCCAAAATTTGCATTATTATTGTGATGCACACACTATCATATCCAACCTTACACAATTGCTCAAAATAAAAAATAAAAAGAGGCCAACAAGTGTTTTGGGTACACATGTCACCACAAACATTCTTAAAAAGATAAATTGCAAAGTATTATTTTGTTTTTCTTTTTTACACACGTTATCAAAGTAGACTTCAAGTGGCCTCACTTTGAATACATTCTGTGGATTGTTTCTCCTTTCTTGATTGTGTTGTGGTAATGAGCTAGTATTTTGCTATCTGCAATCAATATGTAATTTTAAAATGATTTGTTTAATTTAATGGACAAAAAGGATTGTAATGAAATATTTTACAAATGAACTGTAGTTCATACTACTTTAAATTTTTTTTATCAGTCTCAAATCCTAAACATCAAATTCTACACACTGTGGAAGTCTATTTGCGCTTGTGTGTTAAATTCATGTGTACCAAATACTACATTGTGGAGTTGATGCCTCTTCAATAAACTTGAGTGTCAATCCCCTACGTAACTCATTGTAAGATACATGAGATATATCTCATTTAAATCCTTCTCCAAATCATCCAACAACAAAAAACAACCTAAAAAATCACATTATCAACTATGAAAGAAAATTATCATGAATTAGAAAATAAAGTATTATGTATATAAAGGAGGACATAGGGCCATAATAGATACAAAAGAACCTCAATTCTGAACATTTATAAGAGACAAAATAGAATTATAATACAACAACTATCACAAGTTGAACCAAATACAAACTAATATTATGCATCAACTATTATAATATTGGTTTTAATGTCTATATAATGAGTAACTATCAAAACAAATAAAAATTTAATCGAAATAATTATCATTGCACCAAAGCCAGACTATTGCCTCAAAATTGTCAGTCAACATAAGCACACAAAACTATTGACTGAAAAATCACCTACACTAGAACTAGCTAACATGATTGTAAGAAGCTATCAATCATACACCCATAACAAGTCTTCAATTGCAAGAAAAATCATCAAATGGGGTGTATTCTTAATCAATTGCCAAGGTCAAAATCAACACAAATTTTCATTCTTAAAGCCCCATATAACTTCAATTATAGTAAATACTCCCAGAGTTAAATTGTACATAGAGATAACTCATTATTCACCTTATCTACTTCATTAACCAACAATTTTTATATTATTAACCACTTTGATAAAGATTTGTAAAACCGTAACATTAACACTTTTTTGTGTGAAGAATTATGTAAATTATCACCATATCAGTATAATTATTTTCGCATTAGTGTGCAAAAAACACACTTTAAACCTTAAAATAAAGAAAACTCACAATTTCTAAATCTCACTGTCAATTTCTACAAGTTGAAAAATGGGGAAAATTATAAATCTAAAGCAATGCTAAAGGTATGAAAATAAAGAGGAATGTGTTGAAATCATATGGAATAAAAATGGAGGAATAATCTTAACCAATAAAAATGTCAACTAAACTCTAAAATAAAAATGGAGGAAAAATGGGAGAAGGAAAGAAAGAGACAAAGTGGAAGAAGAGAGAGAAGGGGAGGGAGTATGTCATATAACCCACATTTTTGTTATCAACACATAAAAAAGTCAAATTTAATGAGATATTAGTATATATGAATTGTAAATATTGTATTATGATTAATTATATGTCAATTTGTGAGTCTACATAACATTTCTCAATGTTTCACCTCAATATGGTATACTAGTTTTTTTTTTTTTTTGGAATAAACAAAATTTTTGTTTTATTGGTAAAATGGTAACAATACATAAGTTTTAAATAGTGACTTGGTTTTATATTTCTTTTCATTTTTGTTGTGAATGTTTGGTAATTTGTACATTTTTTTTAGCTTAAATATTGGTGTGGTTTTGTATTTTGATCACAGAAGAAGGTGAAAAACTTTTATCACATATAAGTAGTCTCTCATTTTTTTTTTCTAATCATGCCACTTTTTCAGAGTTGATTGATTTTAAGAGTTTTTAACATATTCATTTTTTTTTTGTCTTAAACATGGCAAACTTGGTATCATCGCTACTCACTCCTTCAAGTTCATTCCTAGATCTCAAGTGATTACTACATGGTAGTTTCAATGAAAAATATATACATGATGGTATGTCTAACTATACAACTCATATTAATACATTAAATTAAATATTAAAGTGTTGCCATAAACAACTACTAATTAAGAATTCTTGCATTTTATGACAAGTAGCAAGTTGACAAATAACAATGTGTCATCAACTCCAACGATTGAAGTAGGAGTGAGAATAGGCTTGTTCGAGCTAGACTTTGTTAGGCTTGAGTCTGACCTGTCAAAAAAATAAGGCTTAAGTCTGTCATGTGGCCAGAGTCTAACCATAATAGAAGTCTGATGTGACATGTTAGCCTATTTGAAAAGCTATTTCATTTTAAAAGTTGAATATATAAAAAAATATTAAAATTTAATATAATATTAAAACTAAACTTGTATTTGTTTACACTCTTTGTTTCCTCTGATGTTTTATATTTTCGTTTCATCTTATAGTTTAGTTTTCTCTCATATTTTTGTTTCGTTTGATAATTATATTTCCTCTTATAATTTCGTTACATCAGATGATTTCGTGATAATATGTTTTCTCTAATAAAGTCTACATTTAAGTTAAAGGAAAGTTGAAATAATGGTTTTCAACATGAGACTACAATCTAAGTGACAAAGTTAAGCAAAATTAAAACATCAGAGTTTTACAACTTCTTTTACTCATATTTGCAAAATACTTTTCACCAAAGAAGATGAAGAATAAAGAAACTTGTAATGTGTATTTCAATGTAAATTTATGTGGAGTTTTGATTAATATTCTTTCAAAGACATGTAATGTTTATTGGTTTAGTTTATAAGTATTAATTTATGGGTTTTCTTTGAATTAAATGTTTACCGGTTTAATGTTTACTTTGTATATTTCTAGTTTCATAAATATCACTTCCACATATATATATATATATATATATATATATATATTATGGAAAAATTACGCTCATTTTGCAAAATAATTTCTTTATATGCATATTACAATATCTCCTCTCCAACCTTGGCTGAAGTGACAAGTGTGAACATACAAACCACTCTACATCATTTGGCAAAAAAATCACAACACTTATTTCAAAGGATGAATCCACACTATGAAAGTAGTATTTTCTCTAGTTCTATGTGCTTCAAAGTACAAGCTTTTGGAAGAATACAATGACTTGCATAGAGTCGATGAAGATGCAAACATAAAATATTGTATTATTATAATTTAACACAAAATATCTCAATAGAAAATAAATAATGAATAAAATCATTAAAATTTTCTATTACTTTCTTTCATGAACATTTGACAACTTACAATAATTTTAAAATATATAACCAAATCATATTTAATATAAAAAATAAGAAAGAAATTGACAGATACTTCTATACTTTTATGAACATATAATATGAGTTAATTAATTCTAAATTTAAGACTTAATGCATTAAACAACAATATCATTAAAACATGAACTTAATATTTATAACAATTCATATGCACACTCCTTTTAATATAATACATCATACGAGTAGACATCGTAAACCAAACATATTCATACTTACCCAAATTCAAGACAACAAAATTATAAAATAAATTTTCTTCTTCTAGTCAATCATAAATTCTTGTTCTTAGTTTAAAACATCAACCATACACAAACAAAAATTTCATCAAAATATATTACCTCTAATTTCATGTTATTAATTTTCCACATCGTGTCTCCATATTATTATATATGCATCAAAAAAGGAAAATTTATTATATATGCATTTCAAACATGAATGTAATATATAAATTTAGTAACACTAAATAACTTCCTATATCTAACCATGAATTTTTATATGATTATTTCTAAGACAAATTAATTTTTAAAATCAAAACAAGCATAATTCATGCATAAACCAAATTAAATTAACAACAATTAATTGTGTTCAAGCCACAACGTCAACAAGACATGCACTTGGGACGCATATTGTATTAGTATAACTAACGATGTATATATAAGAAATATTTCATAATGTTAACTTTGACATGAAAAAACAAAAGATTAGTTTAGAGAACTACACATGAATTTAGAACATCAAACATTGATATTCGTATAAAATTAAACGTGTACCTTTCACTATGATCACAGTAAATAGTATGAGTATTCATGCGCTTCAAAATTGCAGTCATTGATTAATAACAAATAAATCAAAAATATAACCTAAAGATAGTTCGATCTTGTGTTGAGGGTATGCTGCAAATCTTGAACAAGTAGATGCTGAAATTGATTTTGACTAAGCTTTAGGTTCGATTCACCACCATCAATCTATATATATTGGATGCAAAAATCGATTAATCGACAAATTCCTTTTAAGATACTTTGAAATTATTTAAGTGAATTGCACATTCACATCACGCCTATTAATCAATTATAGTTTACAAAATAAAGTTTGACTAACATAAACATGAAATTCGTATATTGATTTATGCATCTTAAGTGTTTCTATTTTTAGAGAAACTCATGCCAATTGATAAATGACAACAATTCTTAAAAAAAATTATTTATGTGTAAAATCATAACAATACATAAGTTTTTAATAGTGATGTGGTTTTGTAGTTTTTCATTTTTGTTTTGAATGTTTGGTAAAAAATTTTTTCTTCTTGGTTTAGTATTGATGTGGTTTTGTATTTTGATCACAGGACAAGGTGAAAAACTTGTATCACATGTAAGGAATCTTCATTTTTTTTTGCTAATCACGCCATTTTTTAGAGTTAATTTATTTAAACAGTTTTTTAACATATTCATTTTTTTATCTTAAACATGGCAAAACTGATATCAACGCTACTCACTCCTTCAGGTTCATTCATCTTAAGTGATTACCATATGATAGTCTCCATGCAAAAGGTAGAAAAGATGGTATGTCTAACCATGCAACTCAAATTAACACGTTTAATTAAATACTAAAGTGATACCATAAAGAGCTACTAATTAAGAATTCTTACATTTTATGACGTGCAACAAACTGACAAAAAGCAATGTGTCATCAACTCCAACCATGGAAGTAGGGTAGGAATAGGCTGGGTCGAGCTAGACTTTGATAGACCTGACTCTGGTCTATAAAAAAATTCAAGGCCTAAGTCTGTCATGTGGCCTGCTTACTTTTTAGGCTTGAATATGGTCTTAATAGAAGTATGATGTGACCTGTTAGTCTACTTAAAATCCTATTTCTTTTTAACATTTTTGAATCAAAAATCAAACACATCTTTAAATAGATTAATGACTTAATATATCATTGAAATTTAATTTAATTTTGATATTTAACACCATATTTTAAAGAGTATGATTTTATATACATTGTACATAAATTATATTTTATAATAATACAATTTAATATGTCAAAATCTAAATGAGTTTAATATGTATAAATTATTAAAAGTTGAATATATGACAAAAGGATTAAAATTTAATATAATGTTAAAATTAAACATGTCTTTGTTTACACTCTTTGTTTCCTTTGATATTATATATTTCCTTTTTTTCTTATAGTTTTGTTTCCTCTGATAATTATATTTTCTATTATAATTTTATTTCTTATGAAAATTTCGTGATAATATGTTCCGTCTAATAAAGTCTACATTTATGTTTAACTAAAGTTGAAATAATGGTAGTCAACATGAGACTACAATCTAAGTGACAAATTCAAGCAAAGTTAAAACATCAGGGTTTTACAACTTCTTTTACTCATATTTTCAAAACACTTTTCATCAATGAAGACGAAGAACTAAGAAACTTGCAATTTGTATTTCGATGTAAAATTATGTAGGGCTTTTGTTAATCTTTTTTCAAAGACATGTAATGTTTATTGGTTTAGTTTACAAGTATTAATTTACTGGTTTTCTTTGAATTAAATATTTACCTATTTATTTTTTCTTTGTATATTTCATAAATACATTCACATATATTTATCATATCTATATATTATGGATAAATTATATTCATTTTGCAACACAATTTCTTCATATACATATTTCAATATCTCTTTTCCCACCTTGGCTAAAGTGACAAGTGCCAACTTAGAAACCACAATAGGATTAATCCACACTAGTAACAAAAAACGGAAATACTTCAAAGGGCATTCTCTCTAGCTTTATGTGCTTCAAAATGCATGCATTTGGAAGAATACAATGACTTGCATAGAGTCCATTAAAATGCAAATCAAATATTATATCATTATAATTTAACAAAAAGTGTCACAATAAAAAATAAACAATAAATAAAATCATTAAGATTTTCAAATACTTTCTTCTATGAACATTTGTCAACTTACAATAATTTTAAAATATATAACCAAATCATTTTTAATACAAAAAATAAGAAAGAAATTGACAGATACTATTATACTATCATGCACATATAATATGAGTTAATTCTAAATTTAAGACTTATTGCATGAAACAACAATATCATTAAAACATGAACACGATATTTATAACAATTCATATGCACACTCCTTTTAAAATAATACAACATACGAGTAGACATCGCAAACCAAACATATTGATACTTACCTAGATTCAAGAGACCAAAATTATAAATAAATTTTCTTTCACTAGTCAATCATAAATTCTTGTTCATAGTTTAAAACATCAACCATACACAAACTAAAATTTCATCAAAACATATTACCTCTAATTACATATTATTAATTTTCCAGATCGTGTCTCAATATTATTATATATGCATTCGAAAAATAAAACTTATTATCACTACTAGAAATTTCGCTTTTAGTGACCGATTTTTCGGTCGCTATTGTTAAAAAAACCAGTCGCTATTTCTTTTAGCGACCGAATCCAAGACCTTTTAAATTCAGTTGGTAAATCACTAGTCGCTAGTTGTTCCGACTGAATCAGCGACCGATATTTAGCAACGGATTTAGTGACCTAATTCAGAGACTGATTTAGTGACCAATATTTGAGACCGAATTAGCAACCACTTTGAATTGATTTTCTATGTCATTAGCACCCAATTTATGGACTAATTTGGTGACTGAATCTATTAATTTTATTAAAATTTCGGTCACTAATTTTGTTTCTAAACTTTGCAATTATTTTAAATGCATACATTAATGTCTAATAATAACAACGAAAACCACTTTTTTAAAATTTGATTGCAATATCTAAAAAATTCATACACGAAAAATATTTAAGTGCATTAAACATACCACCACGGTATATAATAAAAAAAAAACTATAATATAATTAAGTAGTATTTCTAAGTTCTCAAAAAAATACACATTAAATTTCAGTCTAAACATAAATATATTTTAGTCATAACAAAATACATATTTTTTCTTCAAATATACGATATGAGCTGAAATCCCCTTACTCGTTACAGTTTTTCATGAAACTATATAATTATATACCCTTATCAAAGCTAACTATAAGGCCTAGCCCGCTTGATCCTATGAGGATCATCCTTGTTTATCCTACAGAAACACATGCAACCCTACACTTCTCTCCAACTCTTCCAAGCTGCTGCACTTTTGTGTGGCTCTTTCTCTCTCTTTCATGGCTACTTATTTCTCCTTTAGCCAAATGATTCTTCTGATGTACCATGTATTGTTGGAAGTACTACAACAAGAATTGGAAAGAAATGTTCGAGCATAGAAGAAAGATTAAAATTAAGAGATCTCAAGAATAATTTTCGCAACAGTACTTTAGCAAATTTGCTAAGAATAATTTATCAAGTATAATATATATTATAACAAAATGGAACTAGGACAGTTCTTTATCTATTGGTTAATTGATGTTAATTCACATGGATTATGGCAAAAATGTAGTAAAGCAAAGTTAAGGAGAACAATACTTAGTGGTTTGATAACTGGAGTTTACTTTAAACCATCTATTGGCTCCCATGTATGTTCCCTAGAATCATAACCCCTCCAACGCAAAGGCCAGTGGACATGGCTCCACACCCAGAATACAAATCTAATAATGTCCACTCTGACTAATCAGAACTTTTTTGTTGACACTTTCCTCCATTGGCCACATTACTATCAATAACACAACCATTAGAACCAGATTCACTTGAAATTGTAGATGTCAAATCACTTTCTAATTATGGTTGGTTAACAATTAGAGCAAACCACAATCAACTTGAAAAACTCAGCAACGTGGCATCCATAAACCTTGCACAAATCATCGTATATAAATAATAAAATTTGTACTGTTTACAATGTTTGAAAAGGTTAAGTTACAACGTACTTCGTATCATAATATAGATCACAAGAAGGAATTGTCTTGTGTAAGACCCATAATTTTAAAGTGTACTTTATGTATTTTAGTATATTTTTGATATTGAACTCGGAGGCTTTTAAGCCAAAGTTATTAATATTTTGGAGTTTATATGACCAAAAAGATATTTTGATGCCCGATTAGAATTACTCGTCGATAAATAAATTAAATTAATTGCGGTGAATCTTTTACGAAGAATTTAATGCGTTATAGGTAAACTGGTAAATTTAATAAATATTTAGATTTGGAGATATTTGTTAAAAGTAGTTAATATATATATATATATATATATATATATATATATATATAAGTAGAAAAGGAAGGGAAGGAATTGAAAAGAAAAGAAAAAGAAAGGAAAGAAAAAGGAAGAAAGGAAAAGCAAAGGAAAGAAAACAGCTTCATCTTCTTCCTCTGCCTCGCGTGACCCTTATTCTCCCTCCCTCCATTTTCATTTTCTTTGCTTCCTTTAAGCTCAAGAATAGAAACCCAAGGCTGGGTGGGTGATAGGACAAAGATTTCTCAACTTCACTCTTCCTCTTTGATTCGAAAACGAAGAAAAACGGTGTTAGGGATTCCGAAACCGTCAAACACAAACCTTCCCGTTTCAGCTAGATCTAAGCCTCCTTTCAAAAAGTGATAGAAGGGAAGGTTGCTCACCTCCGTGCTACGGTGCTAGTGGACCGACTTTGGAAGCAACGTTGCGAACGGAGATTTTACCGGACTTACTCACGGTACCGTAATCGAACGAAAAAGCTAGTGAAGGTAAGGGCTCCTTCCAAACTTTTAGTTTTCATTTAGGGACTTATCTGTGGTTGTGTGGAAAAGAATTTTGTTAGAGTTGGAGTATTGATTTGGGGAAAATGAAACTAAGGTTTTATAGGTAAAATCTTAGAGTAGGTTTTGGTTATTATGATGAATGTTTCATGGAAAATGAATTTACCTCATGTATGTGTGATTTTGAATAAATGAAATTATTGTGTTGATTTGTGTTCAACGTACTTGGCGTGTTCATACTTGATGTTTGTTGATTGATGTGTTTTGGTGTGAATTATGGATTGAATGTGAACGTATGTTTGAGTTTGTTTTGTGTGGAATTTGAAAACCATTAAGTTAAACGAGTATTAAGAATGGGGAATCTCTTAATGTCTTGTTTACTTAATGTGTGTTTGGGAAAAATCGTTTAAGTTAACTGGGCATTAAGAATGGGGAATCTCTTAATGTCTTGGTTACTTAATGTTTGTTTTGGAAAATCGTTAAGTTAAATGAGAATTAAGAATGAGGAATCTCTTAATGTCTTGTTTACTTAATGTTTGTTTTTGAAAATCGTTTCAGTAAATGAGTATTAAGAATGGGGAATCTCTTAATGTCTTGTTTACTGAATGTTTTGTTGTGGAAATCGTTTAAGTCAAAAGTATATTAAGAATGGGGAATCTCTTAATATGTCTGTTTGCTTAATGTTTGGCGTGAAAATCGTTTAAGTTAAATGAGTATTAAAAAAGGGGAATCTTTTAATATCTGCATTTACTTAACGATTGTTGTGAATGGAGTCAATATACGCTCATGCATTTTCATGCTTTTTGTAAATCGTGCGGACCCGTGATAGGTGGCACCTTGATAAATAGTAATTTGGCCAATGATAGGCGACACATTTATGATTTACGTTTTTGTAAATTGTGCAGACCCGTGATAGGTGGCACCTTGGTAAATAGTTCTTTGGCCCGTGATAGGCGGTACTTTTACGATTTACGGTTTTTTGTAAATTATGCAGACCCGTGATAAGTGGCACCTTGGTAAAGAGTACTTTGGCCTGTGATAGGCGGTACATTTACAATTTACGTTCTTTTTAGTAAACCGTGCAGACCCGTGATAGGTGGCACCTTGGTAAACGATACGGGCCCGTGATAGGCAGTACATTTATGGTTTACGCTTTTTAGTAAATCGTGCAGACCCGTGATAGGTGGCACCTCGGTAATTGGTACTTTGGCCTGCGATAGGCGGTACAATTATGATTTACGGCCCTTCGAGGAGGGTTTTGGTTTGGAATTCTGAGTCCATGCATTTTGGCATATATGCATTGCATTAGGGTGCTTGGCACACGAGTCGTGTTTGATTCAAATTTATGATTGTGTTGATTTTGCTAAGTTCTATGTTTTGAAATTATGTGTAAGTGTGTTTGATTTAAATTTATGATTGTGATGATTTTACTAAGTGTTATGTATTGAATATCGTGTGAAAGTATGATGGATTGTAAAACTATTTCGAAGCCCATTTTGTCGTAGTGATCGCGTGAGAATTGCTAAGTGTTAAGATTTGGTATTATGTATGAATGTGATTGAGTTAGTTTATGAATTTTTGGAAGAATATGCAGGGGAATCGATTTCCCCAATCGATTTACTGAGTTACAGGGGCTCTGTCTTTCACGAAATCGATTTGCCCAATCGATTGGATTCATTACAGGGTCTCTGTCTTTCACGAAATCGATTTCCCCAATCGATTTACTGAGTTACAGGGGCTCTGTCTTTCACAAAATCGATTTGCCCAATCGATTGGATTCATTACAGGGGCTCTGTCTTTCACGAAATCGATTTCCCCAATCGATTTGCTGAGTTATAGGGGCTCTGTCTTTCAGGAAATCGATTTGCCCAATCGATTGGATTCATTACAGGGGCTCTGTCTTTCACGAAATCGACTTGCCCAATCGATTGGCCAATATAGGGGCTCAGTCTTTCACGAAATCGATTTACCCAATCGATTGATGTAAGTTCAGAGTTCAGTTTTCACAAAAAACATTCAGGAAATCGATTGGCTCAATCAATTGGCTCAGTAGAAAATCTTATTTTGAGTTAGATAATTGATTTCTCAATTGATTTATCAAGGTATTGGTCAGTTATTTATTACTTGATGGATTGAGAACTTTTGATTTCATTTACATTTGGCAAGCATTATATGAACTTTTAGCATACATAAAATCTTTTTAAGGTGCATGCTTTGTTGAGAGGATAGTTTGTGCATTTAAAAGCTTAAATGTTATGTGTTAACTGTTAATTTCGGTTGGTGACCTTTTACAACTATTGGGGAAATCTGGGCTTCGCCTTTAGATGAGAGCCAGGACAATCCTACCGGGTCGTACCCTGCTGATGGAGATGTAGATGGAAGTTCCTGACTGGAGCTATGATAGGAGAATCTCACGGGGCACGTGGAGATTACTCAGGGCGTATAGTTTTTTTGTTGTGTATAGAATGATCAGATTAGGTATTCATTCAGGAAACAGATGTCTTTCTTTTGGGTTACTTTTATTTTAAATTGGAAGAATGTACATGTACTAATATTAATACCATGACATGCTTTGGATTTATATTTCGAAAAACGTTTCCGCTGCTTGTAAATTATAAGGACTTAAATATGTATCCAAAGGCTTTTCCTTATGTATTTGCTCTGTTTTATTTAATTTCTTTCGGGAAAAAAATACACCCTCTCTTTGAAAATCGGGGTGTTACATCTTGTATCCATTTGCAGTTACAAAATTATAAATACATTCAACCTTTGAACAACAAATAAACAAAAACCCTACATTTTGAGTAATTTGCACAATATTAACTTAAGAAACAATACAATCAAGAGGTTTTTCATCTTTAACATCAGATATAAACACCATCTTCTTATCAACAATATTACCATGATCCTTAATAACCTGCACAAACATTTCAAATCTCCAAATTTAACAATACCAAAAACAATCCACTTAAAATACAAAACACAAAGAACAAAATGGAATATTCTCATTGTTTCTTCAGCTCTATAAAAGCACTGAGCAGTGAAATACTGCTCCTTATCAGGAGTTTCCAACATTTCAACAATCCTTGCTATATAATCAGTGTTAATACATTTGTATATTACATTCAAGTTTGAAATATATATATATATATATATATATATGCATTACAAACATGAAATTAATATATTATGATGTCCAACCATGAATTTTCACGTGATTATTTCTAAGACAGATTAATTTTTAAAAATTCAAACAAGCATAATTCATGCATAAACCAAATTAAATTAACATCAATTATTTATGTTCAAGCCTCAACGTCAACAAGACATGCACTCATAACGGATATTGTATAAGTATAACTAATCATGCATATATAATAAATATCATATAATGTTTACTTTGACATAAAAAAATAGTTTAGAGAACTACACATAAATTTAGAACATCAAACATTGGTATTCGTATAAAATAAAATGTGTACCTTTCACCGAGATCACAAATAAATAGTATGAGTGTTCATCTCCTTTAAAATTGCACTCTTTAATAATAAGAAATAAATCAAAAATCGAACTTCAAGATTGTTTGATCTTGTGTTGAGGGTATGGTACAAATCTTGAACAAGAAGATGTTGAAATTGATTATGATAAAAGTTGAACAAATAAATTTCAAAGCATGTGTATCACACTAAACTATAGATGATTCACCGCCACCAATCTATATATAGTGGATTCAAAAATAGATTAATCGATTAATCTCTTTCAGGATACTTTAAAATCATTTAAGTGAATTCCACATTCAGATCAAGCCTATTAATCAATGATAGTTTACAAAATAAAATTTCTTCATTTACTCGTGTGCAAAGTAATGACTCAGAAATATTTTTGACATAAATTTGACTCACATAAACATGAATTTCGTATATTTATTTCTACATCTAAAGTGTCTCTATTTTTAGAGAAAATCATACCAATTGGTGAACGAAAGCAATTCTTGAAAAAGATTGTTTATGGGTAAAATGGTAACAATACATAAGTTATTAATAGTGATGTGGTTTTGTATTTCATTTTATTTTTTTTTTCTTCTTGATTTAGTATTGATGTGGTTTTATATTTTAATCAAAGGACAAGATGAAAAACTTGTATCACATGTAAGTAATCTTCATTTTTTGCTAATGACACCATTTTTTTGAGTTGATTTATTTTAAGAATTTTTAACATATTCATTTTTTTTTTTTGTCTTAAATATGGTAAACTTGGTATCACCGCTACTCACTCCTTCAGGTATATTCCTCTCAAGTGATTACTACATGGTAGTCTCAATGCAAAAGATAGACATGTTGGTATGTCTAACTATGCAGCTCATGTTAACTCATTTAATTAAATATTAAAGTGGTACCATAAAGAGCTACTAATCAAGAATCTTTGCATTTTATAATATGCAACAAGCTGACAAATAGGTGTCATCAACTCCAACAATGGAAGTAGAGGTAAGAATTATTTGGGTCGAGTTAGGCTTTGTTAGACCCGTGTCTGGTCTGTCAAAAAATTCAAAGCCTAAGTATGTCATGTGGCCTGTTTACTTTTTAGGCATGAGTCTGGTCTTGATAGAAGTTTGTTATGACCTATTAGCCTATTTAAAATCTTATTTCATTTAAATACTCCAAAAGTTAAATTGTGCATAGAGATAACTCATTAATCACCTTATCTACTTCGTTAACCAACAATTTTTACATTATTAACCACTTTGATAAAGATTTGTAAAACCATAAGGTTAACACTTTTTTTTATTAAGAATGATCTAAATTATCATGATATTAGTATAATTTTTTTTTGTATTAGTTGGCAAAAAAACACACTTTAAACCTTAAAATAAAGAAAATTTACAATCAATTTCTCAATCTCACTATCAATTTCTACAAGTACAAAATTAGTAATTTGAAAAATGGGGAAAAACTATACATCCTAAGCAATGCTAAAGGTATGAAAATAAAGAGGAATAAGTTGAAATCATAAGGAATAAAAATGGAGGAATAATCTTAAGCAACAAAAATGTCAAGTAACCCTAATACAAAAATGGAGAAAGAGAGAGAGGGAGGGAGTATGTCATATGATCCATATTTTTGTTATCAACACATGGAAAAAGTCAAATTTAATGAGATATTAGTATGTATGAATAGTAAATATTGTATTATGTTTAATTATATGTCAATTTATGTGACTATATAACATTTCTCAATGTTTCACCTCAATATGGTATACTAGTTTTTTCTTTTTTGGAATAAACAGGATTTTTGTTTTAATGGTAAAATGGTGACAATACATAATTTTTTAATAGTGATGTAGTCGAATACACCTTCGCGTTTTTGCCCAAATATAAAAGTTGTTTCATATTTTAGGGTTATTTTTACAAGTGGGATTCGAATACACCACTGTAGCCCTCCCTCTCTTCTCCAATAAACTCGTCCATCCTCCTTTCACTGAGTTACCCATTCACCCAACCTAGCAAACTACGTCAATCTTTACTCCTTTCTTGTCATTCACCATCAGATTTCTCACATCTTCCACATTTCCTCTCAAACCCATTTTTCACCAAAACTGTCAAAACCTCTTTTCTCATCATGGTTGCACGCAAACGAGGACCAAGAACCAAGCATGCAGCAATGGGTCCTTCAAGAAAACGAACAACGAAATCCCAACATCACGGATTTATCCTGGCTTCTACACACACCGGAAGAAATTGACCGGTTTTGCACATTCTACTCTGACAAGCGACTCATGATTCCAAAATATGGTACTTAAAATTCTTTCTCTGCCTTTCAATTCCCCAAGTTGCTCAAAGCCCAACATGTTGAAGAATTTATTGGTTACAAAGGTCTTATTTATCTTGATCTAGTAAAACCATTTGGTTAACCACCAAAACCATTGGAGAATTCTTGAACCTTCCCTTTGAAGGTCAAAATTTTTGTCCCAACAACTCGTGTGAATGGGCTAATATTTCTAAATATGATGCTTATGTTGCATTATGTCGGTTTGACAAATGCACGATGGAACAAAAGAGTAATCAGGTTGGTTCCAAATATGCGCAGCAACGGTATGGAGTTGGGAATCATGTCATTGATTATCGCCCTTTGCACTATTTCCTCAGTTACATTTTGGTTCTGAAGCTGACAATTACTCCCAAATTTCGGAGTTTGAATTAAAGATTATGAACTTTATGTATGAAGGATGTCCACTCAACTGGACATACTTTGTTAAATTTGTAATGTTTGGGTCAAGAGAAGCAATTGAGTTACCATATGTCAAAGAAGTTTCCCAGATTTTGAAACATTTTGGGGTAGACTTCTCTGACGAAGTCATGTACACACCCACCAAAGAAAACTTTTTGGATTTAGGTGTCATGTCTAGCATGCGGATCGTATAGAATAAGGAGCTTGAGTCCTTTGTGCATAAAGGTGACTTTAGTCAACCATATGATGCTGCTCAAGAAGACACTGTTGGTCCCTCCAATGCTGCCCAAGATGATGAAGATGGCGAAGAAACAGCCTTTGATGATTATTATATCTCCAATCACATGATCATGAACCGCCTTGACTCTTTCCAAACCTTTATCCAAACCCAATTCCAAAACTTGACCACTTCTATCGACACTCGCTTCCACAACATCGAAACTACTATTGTGTGTAACCATGAAGCTTTCTCTCAGGACATTAACAGTTTATCTAACAAAATTGATCATCTTCACATTCCAACGAATTTTGATTAGTTCGATACTAGGAATTTATTTGTACTGCTTTGCAGTTTGCATTATGTACTAATTTGTAGATTTGTTTATGTCCTGTTTTGTATAGATCTCATTGCCACTTGTTAACTATTATGATGTTATGTCCTGTTTTTCACTTGATGTACTAAGTTAAACATGACTTCATTCTCAATTATGTTATCCTCCTTTGTTTACCTTGTATGCTATTTTTTCCTTTCTTAGTATGTATATGCTTGCAATTTGTATGTTTTCTATATTTTTCCTTCTTTTTAATCATGTCAAAAGGGGGAGAAAATTGGTATTGTTGTTTCTTTAAAAACCTTTGTAGGTCTTCAAACAAGTTTTTCAATTGATCACATACAATGGGGGAGTATGCATATATTACGGGGGAGCAATAATTAGAATTACACAATCTTTCCACAACAACAACATTTTGTCATAATAAAAAAGGGGGAGAATGTAAACTACATGTTTTTGATGAAGACAAAGATCAACAATTATGATCAAAGCAACAAGCTCAAAAAGAAGTTCAAATATCTTCATTAATAAGCTTTAAATCTAAACATATTAAATGTTTAAAATGTAAAGGTAAATGATACAAACCAATACTTCAAATACATGAGAACCATTCATATTTACATATGCATATAAAGTATTTTCAAAAGTCAAAAATACATTAACAAAGTCTTAAAACTAATATTTTTAACAAAATACAAAGGTGTATTCGAATACAGCTTTCTGTAGTCGAATGCACAGCAAGTCAGAAGCAAAAGACTCACATTTGTATTCGACTACGACCATCTGTAGTCGAATACAAAGCAAGTCAGAAGCTAAAAATCTTGCATCTGTATTCGACTACGACCTTATGTAGTTGAATACACAGTAAGTCAGTGACAAAATTCATGAATCTGTGTTCGACTACATGAAAGGTGTATTCGAATACAAGGTACAAATTTTGAATAAATTTGAACGTTACAAAGAAGTGTATTCGAATACACACATCCTGTATTCGAATACAACTGGAAGCAATACAATTTTTCAGATCTGAGATGGCTCCAGATCATTATATTTGTTCATCAAACCTCTTGGATCATTGACCACGAATCTGAAGAGATGTTTATGGAGTATAAATACACCATAACTTCATATCAAACTTAACACAATCCTTGAATCAATACCTTGAATAACTTTGAACAAAATTATGATTTTTTACAAAGTACTTACATTTCATTTTCATATCATTCAGAAAGGTTCTCAAAGTACTTGAATTATTATTGGATTGAAATCATTATACCTCTCCTTTATCCTTATTCCAAATCATATTGTATCACTTGTAAAAGAAAGTAGTATTTTCTTAAAGTAGCTTAATTTAAGATAGTGGTGAGCTATCTTAAAACTAATTCACCCCCTCCTCTTAGGCATACCTCTGTATTAACATAAATTACAAATTTTAGGAAATGCTTAAACAAAATACCCTTACTATTGTCAACTCATGTACAAGAGTTCGTAAGAAAATAAAGAACTGACGGAGGGAGAAAAACTGAAAAAGTCATAAATAATAAATGTATTGTAGAGAAGAAATAAAGAATGGTACCTCTAGACTTCAATACAAATCCCTTGCAAAAAGAACTGAGACAAGCATGAATTCGCAAAGAAGACAATATCCCCCATTTACTAGCTGAACAAGAAACCAACATTGTGAGATTAAAATTGAACGATTTTAAACAATCACTTCATGAACCACATCTATTACTTTCTCTAGAGGCTATCATCTTCATTTTGGCTTTAAAATGGCAATGAAACATTAACTTTTGCAATATTAAAAAAAATGGAAAGAAGGATGAGCATTAGACCAATTTTCAAAGAGAAAATTTATACCCGAGATGCCATTGCTGCCATCTTGGTGCAATCCACAAATCACACTTGAAGCCCTTAGTAGTTCTGCAACCAGTATTAAGTAATTCAAAAACAAGACTAAACCACCAAATCTGGTAGATGAACTGGTAAACATGTAGTCTCAACATTATATAGGATCAAATAAAATAACTTCTTCCTTCGGTATCACAATACCAGCTGGGAAATAAAAAAAGAAAGCATATGTCTTCAAATATTGCCTATCAACTTGAAGGTAGTGTATGGAAAAAAAATAAATAATGGCATCTATCTATGAATGCACAAACATAAAACCTATAAAGTTAAGGAAAGAGGATCACGACCAACAAAGGTTGGATGCAATGGTGAATTCCACAGCCTAAGAGAGAACCGAATTTTAAGCTCTAGATAATACAATTGTTGGGAAAGATGCCAATAGTTGGACATTCACATGTAATATAATCTAATTAATCCTAAATTATTCCTATGAAGCAATTCAGATATTTATAAATATTTTCCATATATTTTAAAAATCTGAGAAAAAATAAAAGGTTAAAAGTGAGACAACATGGTACCTCTTGGCTTCAACACAAGTCCCTTGCAGAAAGAACTGAGACAGCATGAATTAGCAACATAGATGATGTCCCATTCACTAGCACAGCAACACACACCTACTGTAACATCGAAATTAAACAGTTTTTTTCAATCACTTGATGAACCACGTCTATAACTTTTTCTAGAGGCCATAGTGTTCATTTAACCTTTAAAATGGCAATGCAACATTACCTTTTGCAATATTTATAAAAAATGGAAACTAGAATGAGCATTTGGCCTATGCATGTAATAAAAAGGAATAATCTTAAAACCTATCATAAAGGAAATTTATACCTAAGATGCCATTGCTGTCATTTTGGTGCAAGTCACAAATCACATTTGAAGCCCTGGGTATAATTCTATGATTAAAGAAAAGAGAAAGTGTTAGTGTTATAATATTGTATTTTGATGTTACTATTGAAATTAACGATATTAATTGATGATGAAATAATAAAAAAGAAACAAAAAATAATTATGTCAGTGACTCACCCGGGAAAAAATATCTTATAATATCTTTTATATTATATTAGAGTATCTTGAGTTATTTTCTATGATCAATTTATAATCATAGAGAATCTTAGAATATCTCTTATTATTATTATGATTTATTTCTAATTTAGGATTTAGTTTATGTTTCTCTATAAATAGAGATTAGTATTGAGTCTATTGTAATAAAATTCAACATTAAGCTATTATCAATAATATTCAAACCCTTATTATTTTCTTTCCTCTTTTTATCTAAAATCTCACAACTTCAACATGGTATCTAGAGCCTATTTCGATCCTCCTTGAACGATTCCGCTTCTATTCCGCTGCCGAATTCCCAACAATTAGGGAATATAAACATTGTTTCTCTTTTCTAACATTCCATCATTCGGTAAGATTTTTTTCTCGATAAACCGTGTCCCAATTCCGATTTTTGTAGCTTTTCGTTTATTTTTCAGCAGATTAGTCGAATCACTGTTCATCACACGGTACTGTTCACTGCGCGCAAAAAAAAAAAAAAAAAACTTTGGTCGAAACCCTAGAAAAGATGTGTGCCACAGAGTTGCAGGAATTCAAGGAGTACAAGCCGACACAAAGTTGTATGTTTCCAACTTGGACCGTGGGTGTCCTGATTCTGATTCTGGGAATAGTGGTCCCACAGATTGTGGTGTCCTTGGAAAGTGGAATGTGGGATCAGATTTTTGGTGGAGGAAACTCTTCAACCTTTGCCGTGGCAGCTGTTGCAGCCCTTATGAGTGGGCTCTTAGCTTACAGGTTTGGAAGATTTACAATTCAATTGATGGGATTCTTCTTGGTGCACGATTATTCTTTCTTTGATGGTTCCAAATATGCCCTTACTCTCCAATTTTTGATCAACGAAAATATGTGTCATTGTTCAAACAGCCGTTATCTCTCCTGTTTTGGACGCATTTTCTTACTTTGATGATCGATCATGGCTTCGTTTCGTTAGAGTTGTGCTGCTTCTTCTTTGGTGTTTGTCATGCAATTTAGTTCTTACTAATAGATTCTAACAGTGGCTTTATTCCCACCGACGATCATTATGGTGGTGTCTCTCTTCCCACATATGAATTATATTAGTGATGACTTCTTCCGTTGGTGGTTATTCTAACGGTATCTTTTATTTTCATGACTTACTTTATCTTGGCAATTTCTCCCAGATGCACTGGCCTTGCCTTTATCTTCTTGAAGCACGCCTCTCTCTCCTTGAAGCAAATTCGAGTTTAAATATTTTGAGTCTCCACTATTATTGGTTTGAAGCTTCCAAATGCAGTTTTTAGAAGAACGGAGCTTGCTTTGTTCAATTGCCTACCATGAATCTTTCTCAGGCTGATGATCAATCAGACTATCTGGCTAGGCTATATTTATAGCAATTATCTCCGACTTCACATGCATCCCTGAGTTGCCTCTCCATCTTTTTTATTATTTTGTGGAGCAAAACATTGTTTTCTTGTAGCAAGCTAAAGCTTAGTAAGCTTTAGCTTGAGGGGGAGTGTTGGAATATTAGAAAATATCTTATAATATCTTTTATATTATATTAGAGTATCTTGAGTTATTTTCTATGATCAATTTATAATCATAGAGAATCTTAGAATATCTCTTATTATTATTATTATTATGATTTATTCCTAATTTAGGATTTAATTTATGTTTCTCTATAAATAGATATTAGTATTGAGTCTATTGTAATCAATTCAGCATTAAGCTATTATCAATAATATTCAAACCCTTATTATTTTCTCTCCTCTTTTTCTCTAAAATCCCACAACTTCAACATGGTATCTAGAGCCTATTTCGATCCTCCTTGAACGATTCCGCTTCTATTCCGCTGCCGAATTCCCAACAATTAGGGAATATAAACATTGTTTCTCTTTTCTAACATTCCATCATTCGGTAAGATTTTTTTCTCAATAAACCGTGTCCCAATTCCGATTTTTGTAGCTTTTCGTTTATTTTTCAGCAGATTAGTCGCATCACTGTTCATCACACGGTACTGTTCACTGCGCGCAAAAAAAAAAAAAAACTCTGGTCGAAACCCTAGAAAAGATGTGTGCCACAGAGTTGCAGGAATTCAAGGAGTACAAGCCGACACAAAGTTGTATGTTTCCAACTTGGACCGTGGGTGTCCTGATTCTGATTCTGGGAATAGTGGTCCCACAGATTGTGGTGTCCTTGGGAAGTAGAATGTGGGATCAGATTTTTGGTGGAGGAAACTCTTCAACCTTTGCCGTGGCAGCTGTTGCAGCCCTTATGAGTGGGCTCTTAGCTTACAGGTTTGGAAGATTTACAATTCAATTAATGGGATTCTTCTTGGTGCACGATTATTCTTTCTTTGATGGTTCCAAATATGCCCTTACTCTCCAATTTTTGATCAACGAAAATATGTGTCATTGTTCAAACAGCCGTTATCTCTCCTGTTTTGGACGCATTTTCTTACTTTGATGATCGATCATGGCTTCGTTTCGTTAGAGTTGTGCTGCTTCTTCTTTGGTGTTTGTCATGCAATTTAGTTCTTACTAATAGATTCTAACAGTGGATTTATTCCCACCGACGATCATTATGGTGGTGTCTCTCTTCCCACATATGAATTATATTAGTGATGACTTCTTCCGTTGGTGGTTATTCTAACGGTATCTTTTATTTTCATGACTTACTTTATCTTGGCAATTTCTCTCAGATGCATTGGCCTTGCCTTTATCTTCTTGAAGCACGCCTCTCTCTCCTTGAAGCAGATTCGAGTTTAAATATTTTGAGTCTCCACTATTATTGGTTTGAAGCTTCCAAATGCAGTTTTTAGAAGAACGGAGCTTGCTTTGTTCAATTGCCTACCATGAATCTTTCTCAGGCTGATGATCAATCAGACTATCTGGCTAGGCTATATTTATAGCAATTATCTCCGACTTCACATGCATCCCTGAGTTGTCTCTCCATCTTTTTTATTATTTTGTGGAGCAAAACATTGTTTTCTTGTAGCAAGCTAAAGCTTAGTAAGCTTTAGCTTGAGGGGGAGTGTTGGAATATTAGAAAATATCTTATAATATCTTTTATATTATATTAGAGTATCTTGAGTTATTTTCTATGATCAATTTATAATCATAGAGAATCTTAGAATATCTCTTATTATTATTATGATTTATTTCTAATTTAGGATTTAGTTTATGTTTCTCTATAAATAGAGATTAGTATTGAGTCTATTGTAATAAAATTCAACATTAAGCTATTATCAATAATATTCAAACCCTTATTATTTTCTTTCCTCTTTTTATCTAAAATCCCAGAACTTCAACAAAAGAAAAGAGAAAGTGTTAGTGTTATAATATTGTATTTTGATGTTACTATTGAAATTAACGATATTAATTGATGATGAAATAATAAAAAGAAACAAAAAATAATTATGTCAGTGACTCACCCGGGAAGGAAACTCAAGTGATCAATTCGTCGTCGATAACTATGTTGGGAATGTGTGAAATCTTACGCCACTCTTTCCCTTGCTTCCTCCGCAAACTTGCTTCCAGTAATGGACAGCAAGTCATACTTAGTACTGAAAGAGAGGAAGGTAATCCATTTTTTGGCAACGACTTGAGTTTGAGAGCATTAATAATCTCAAGGATTTGGAGAGAGATGAGATGTTGAAACCACTTCCTATCAATTCTTGTATCATTAAGACCACAAATGTGTAGTGTCATAAGAGATGCCGGTAGCAATGGCACCATCAACATGTTCACCGTATCACCACCTTTAATTCGCAACACTGACAGGCGATTGAGATGTTCCCAAGTTGGCTCAGTATTCCACATAATCCCTCCAACAGAGCCAACAGTCAATACCTGTAAACTGATAGGTAAATCATCTACGACAAAAGATTGAAGATTTGGTAGATCATCAATTTCCATTTCTTGAAGGTCAGTTAGAGTGTTCATTGCTTGTGGTAGTGAAGAAAGCTTCTCACATTTCCAGATTGCAATACAAACAAGGTTTGGAGTGGCTAATCCGCCTGGGGGAAATGTATCAAACTCATTACAATCCCATATTCTGATGCTTCTAAGAAACGAGAGACTTTTTTGCGACGCATCTTCTGAAATTAATATTGATTTTAGATTTTTACAACCCTCAATAAACAGACTCTTGAGGATAGGCAGAGCACCCAACGTAAATGATATCATTGAATTACAGATATAAGATATGTTCAATTCCTCAAGAGATGAGTAATTGTGCAAGTAATCATGAGGAAGGAACTCTAGATTCTCACAATTACTGATTATAAGAAATTTCAAAGTTTTTGGTAGTCCGTCTCTTGGAAAAGACGTCAGAGATGGAAAGTCGTCTATGGTCAACTGTTGAAGAGAATTGAGATGGAACATCAATTTGCTGAATACATCTGATAATGGAATTATAGTTATATTATTGCCATTATCATATGAATGTCTTGACTCCACTTGCAGATCATGTTCCCTCAAGTCATGTTCAGTTAAGGAAGGAAGTTTGTCATGTATGTTTCCTATCAGTTTTGGACACTTAATTAGTAACAGACTTTTAAGACTAGGAAACTTTATAGCTGTACCTCCTATCATGTTCCACTTCTCCAAATTAGACATATCCTCAAAGTGTAGAGTCTCTAGCGAGGGAAATGGTTGAAATGAAGGAGAACTATCACTTCCATAAAACTCAGTACCAACACTCTTTATTGAAAGCATCGAATCAATAATGAGTTCTTTCAAATTACCCAATTGTCCAAGGGGTGGAAGCCATATACAATTATCACAATTTGAGATCCTTAAATACATCATGTTGCTAAATAAAATATTACCCAACCAATTTGGAAAGTTGATTCCACCATAGCCTTTGATGGTGAGACTTTTCAAATTTGTTGAGGGTTGCAAATGTTCAAATACAACACTTTGAATTTGTGAATTTGAAATACTACTCCCAGAATCCCATTCTAAAGCTAACTCGTCTATTAGTTCTTTCATCTTCATACCAGCTTGAAAAGCTTCAAAGGGATCATGAACATTTTGTAGTTGGGAGATGGAAAGTTTTCCATGTAGGTGGGGAAATTTTCCTAGCTCTGCAACCTTCAATCCACCATTACATTTGCTAACCACAAAGTCTCACAAAATTTGGAGATTTTCTAGTTTGGCTATTTGTACGGGCATCTCCCTCAATGCAGTGTCACTTACGTCAAGGTGGCATAGATTAACCAATTTTCCAATGTCCTCTGGCAATTCAGTGAGCCTTTTACAGCCTGACAACAACAAGAATTGCAGATTGTGAAGTTTGCATGTTTCAGAAGGCAACCTTTCAATCTTAGTGCGAGAATGATTTAAGTACCTCAGGTATAATAAATTTCCAATAGAGTTGGGAACCTCAATTATACTCTTGTAGTTTGACAAAGATAATACACGTAACTGTTCCATTGTTGGCAGCAAGTCATGTACTACCTTGTTCGATAGTAAACAAAGAGGTAACTGTTCTTGTAATGGTAAAGCTAGAAAGATTCTTTGATCTTTTAATCCATCCAATTTATCAAATTTATTAAATGAGTCATATAGCCCTCTATTGTATGAGAAACTATGTACTCTTTCAAGTAGAACTGATGAAAGCACTGTAGCTAAATCATGGATGAGGTTATGCATTTCAAAGTTTGATTCCTCGTCATTGATAGATCGTCGTTGTAACCGTCAAAACATCAAAATGTTTTGAGATATAAGCCCACACTTTTAACTCAAAATTGTCCTTTACTTGGGGATCATTGTAAAGGAGTTTAGCAAGGGTTGTTTTACCAATCCCTACCATACCAACAATGGAAATAACTCTAATTTTACTATCAGAATCACTAGACAGCAAAATATCTTTAAGCATCTTCTTATCATCGTCTCTTCCATAAATACATGATTCATCAGCCACTACAGAGCTTGTAAGATTTCGAAAGGGAACATAATTAGAAAGACTTAATCTTTCAATTAATTTTTGCTTGTTAGAATAAATCCGATGAAAAAGAAAAAATAATTTTTTCCGCACCTTAGAAGTAAGAGGTAGGGCTTCATACACATTGTAACGCATGTTGCCAAGTAATTTGCCAGCTTTAAAAACATCATATCTCAACATAACTAGCAATTCTTTCATATTAGGATCGGTAAATAGTTTTTCCTCAGCATCGTTAATTACACTTAGAAGCCTCGACAGTGTCTCTTTCAGATCTAGCAAGAGTGAAATGTCAAACTTCGTGTTCTTGAAGACGACAGAGAATTCACGAGAATCAATCTTTTCCAGTAATTCGATGAGGAGAAAAAGTGTTTGTTTTGTCACAATAGTCGCCATCATGAATTGATAGAGTTGCTGAACTGACGTGTTGTCAATGCAATTTCAATGTGATGCATCAATGGAGTATTAGTTGGATTTTGAAAAGTCTCCCTCATATCTGTTAACATAAAAAATTACAAATTCTTATAATTATATATTTAATATTTTCCATTACATAATATCTCACTACATACAAAAATATACAGTCTTAAACTATTCTTAGATTATATATAGTCTTAAGTTATCGTTATATTGAATGTTTTGTAATAGACTCAAAGATTTTTATATGTAAGTTAATTAAATAAAAAAAAATTTAATATTAAAAAAAAAAAAAATATATATATATATATATATATATATGTATAAATAAAATTTCGTTGTTGTATCTGTTTTGTTTTATGTCATTGTATTTTATTTTAATAAACTGCAAGAATTGGAACTAAATAAAAATAAAATAAAATTTTATCTATAAAGTAGACATCATAAGTTTTCTAAAGAGTACTCATTCACTCAATTCTGATATTTGTAAGTTTATGTCAGTTGACTCTGAAATTAAACTCAGTTTTGAGTTGTTATAACATAAATTTGGGACTGTTTTGAGAAAAATTCACCTTAAACATATTCTCTGGAATTTTATTTTACATTGTGTGATTTGTATGATATAATTGAATTAATAGTTTATGTTATGATAATAATTTTCAAGGTTGAGTGTATGGTAGTCTTTAATATATGTATTATTAGATGATGTTATATTTGTGTTTGTATGTGTGGATTGTTATATATAATACTTATATATTTGATTTAAGTGAGAAGTATAGGATTCATCCTAGCTAGATGAATTCTCCATCTATATACGATGGAAGCGAGGGGTAAGTGAGGCACCACTTACGGACGTAATTATGTCAAATCTTACCAAAATAAAGTTACTAACAAGAAGAGGACATTAGTAAAACTAATGTAGTCTTTATGACATGCTTGTTAGGTAGAGTTTAAGTCGTTAGATTACTCACGTCTAACGACTTGAATATTCAGAAAGAGACAAAACTTTACATTTGAAGAGAAACTCAAAAAATAAATATAGTCCTGAATTAGGATGCTAATTGATTTAATTTCATTTATTGGGACCCACTGAGATGTAATCTCATCCAACTTTATTCAAATGTGTTATAGGTAAAAAGACTTAGATCACATGTTGGAGAAATGAAGCGCATCAGTTTACTCTATAGTTTGCTTAAAATTTATGGGGAATTATTTTGAACCATGGATGTGTTATGTACTCCATATTTCTATGCTTTTCTTAGAATGATTAGTATATGTATTAATACATTTTCATGACTTTGTGTCGAGATTGTACTAATCATCTCTTTTGTCAAATTATGTTAATGCTCAAATTATATTCTAGACAATTAACTTATGGTATTACATTTTTGGTATCAGAGCCGGTCGAACCGACTGTACTGTGGGTAGTTAAAATTAGTTGTTGTTCTTGTTTTGAGACTATATACTTTCTAATTGTCAATTCATGAAATATTAAGTCTGATCAACTTAATATTTGTGTTTGATATGCAGAACAATACGGAACCAAATCCAAGACCGCCAGGTAGGCCTCGTAGAGGGAGGAATGATGATGAACATTGGGAACAAATGATGCAACAACAACAAGCTGTTATGACTAGCATAATGAACCATCTTGCGCAATCTGTCAGCCCTGCTCATCCACCGCCACCACCTCCACCAGAGGCCTCAAACAAATTATTTTATGACTTTCACAAGTTGAAACCCTCAGCTTTCCTAGGGAGCCCGATGCCATTGGAAGCTCAATCATGGTTGGATGAAATGACTAAAATTTTTCTTGTGGTGCGATGTACTGAAGAAGATAAAGTAGCTTTTGCTACTCATATGCTACAAGGAGAAGCTGAAAACTGGTGGAAGGGTGCAAAGGTATACATGATAAGTGCGAGTACACCGATAAATTGGGATAATTTTTGTACTGTATTTCTAGATAAATATATTCCCATGAGTATAAGAAAACAAAAGGAATTTGAATTTACACACCTTCAACAAGGAGGCATGTCAGTTGTTGATTATGTGGCAAAGTTCGAGGAACTAGCAAGGTTTTGTGCCCAAGCAGAGTACGCCCCAAATGATCGATGGAAGATAAATCAGTTTGGGTGGGGATTGAATCCAGAGATTAAAATTAATTTGGCCCAACTAGAGATAACTTCTTATGCCACTTTGGTTCATAAAAGTTATATTGTAGAAGAAAGTACGAAATTTAAAGGACAGCAGACAACTTAAGTGGCAACAAAGGAGGGATACGCCAAAGAGTAATCAACAATTGAAGGTTAAGACGTCCCCTAATAAAGGAAAATAGCCCCAAAACTCAGTTGTACCTCAAGCAAGGGGCCAAGGGAATGTCCTAAGTGTGGAAGATCACATCCAGAAGAATGCTTGTACGGTAAGAATGTATGCTTTTGGTGTAAGATACCGGGACACATGAGTCAAGATTGTCCACAAAGGAAAATGAAAGGGCTAGCCAACTCAAATGGCCCACCCACTGGAAGAGTCTACACTCTTAATGCTAAAAAGGCTAAGGGAAACAACGACTTGATTGTCGGTGAGTGTTTTCTAAATAATGAACCTTTAAAAGTATTGTTTGACACAGGTGCTTCTCATTCCATTATATCCACTAAGTGTGTTTTACGCTTAGGTCTCAAATTAACTGAAATTACACCACCCATGGTTGTCTCTACAGCGGCTGAGAGTAGTGTCGAAACCTCTTATGTTTGTAAGAGTTGTCATCTCATTGTATCTGATAGAGTCTATCCAATTGATTTGTTATGACTACCTTTGAAAGGAATGGATGCCATCTTAGGAATGGATTGGCTTTCAGCTAATCGTGTATTTGTAGATTGTGAAGAAAAGATTTTGTATTTTCGTCCTGCTATATTAAGTAGAAATGAAACTGATTCCATTCTACTTCCTAGTGTCTCTAACCTCTTACAATGCCAATGTAGTGGGGGTCAAGGTTTTCTACTAACATCATCTTCAGATTCGGGACTTAAACTTGATGTCGCTACAATTCCAGTTGTGAATGAATTTTTAGACGTCTTCCTAGAAGATGTAATGTGCCTACCTCCAGAGAGGGAGATAGAGTTCTCCATAGACCTAGTCCCTAGTGCTAATCCAATTCCCATTACTCCTTATAGGATGTCACCTCTAGAGTTAAAAGAAGTAAAATCTCATTAGAGGATCTCTTAACTAAGGGTTTTGTAAGGCCGAGTGTCTCTCCATGGGGTGCTCCAGTTTTGTTAGTTAAGAAGAAAGATGGAGGAATGAGACTTTGCATAGATTATAGGTAACTCAACAAAGTAACCATCAAGAACAAGTACCCTATCCCTAGGATATATGACTTGTTAGACCAACTTGGAGGAGCCACCATCTTTTCAAAGATCGACATTAGATCAGGATACCATCAAATTCGAATAAAGTCTGAAGATGTTCAAAAAACAGCTTTTAGAATACGGTATGGACACTATGAATTTTTAGTTATGCCATTTGGTGTAACCAATGCTCCGACCGTATTCATGGATTATATGAACCGCATCTTCAGACCTTATTTGAATAAGTTTGTAGTAATCTTTATTGATGATATCCTCATTTATTCTCGAAATTTTGAAGAACACGAATTACACCTCAAAATAGTGTTGCAGATCCTCAGAGATAAGAAATTGTTCGCGAAATTAAGCAAGTGCGAGTTTTGGTTAAGTGAAGTAAAGTTCTTGGGTCATGTGATTTCTCAAGGAGGTGTAACTGTTGACGCTTCTAAGGTTGAAACTGTTTTGAATTGGACTCAACCTAAGAATGTTACGGAAGTTAGAAGCTTCCTAGGGATGGTCGGTTATTATCGTAGGTTTATTAGGAAATTTTCCCAAATAGTCTTACCTTTAACCCGTCTCACTCGAATGGATAACCCTTTTGTATGGGATGAAGATTGTGAGAAGAGTTTTCAAGAGTTGAAAACTCGCCTAACCACTGCACCTATCCTTGTGATTCCCGATTCAACTTTAGGGTTTGAAGTATATTGTGATGCATCCTTAAAAGGATTAGGATGTGTGTTGATGCAGAACCATAAAGTTGTAGCTTATGCCTCTAGACAACTAAGACCCCATGAGGAAAACTACCCTACCCATGACCTTGAGCTAGCAGCCGTAGTTTTTGCCTTGAAGATATGGAGACATTATTTATATGGAGCTAAATTTGAAGTTTTTAGTGACCATAAGAGCCTGAAATACTTGTTTGACCGAAAAGAATTGAACATGAGGCAGAGGAGGTGGATGGAGTTTTTGAAAGACTGTGATTTTGAGTTAAAGTATCATCCAGGTAAAGCAAATGTGGTCGCTGATGCCTTAAGTCGAAAATCACTCCAGGTAGCCTACATGATGGTTAATGAGATGAGCTTATTAGAAGACTTTAGAAACCTTAACCTAAACATGATACCATTATATAAAGGAATCCTATTATGCCCTATAGAAATCTCTTTTGATCTCCATGATAGGATTAGGGAAGTTCAAGAGTATGATGAAGAGTTACAGTCTAAGATAACTCAACCAGACTTTTCCATCACTTCATATGGAATCATCATATTTAAAGGAAGAATTGGTGTACCTAATGCTGAAAACTTGAGAAGAATGATCTTAGAAGAAGCCCATAGAAGTGCGTTATCAATTCACCCAGGTGCCACCAAGATGTATCAAGACCTTAAGAATAACTATTGGTGGCCTAGGATGAAAAGTGACATAGTAATGTATGTTGCACGATGCTTAGTATGTCAAAGGGTTAAAAGTGAACACCAAAGACCCGCATGTTTACTTCATCCGTTAGAGATTCCAGAGTGGAAATGGGATAAGATATCCATGGACTTTGTAATAGGGTTACCTCGTACCCAAGCAGGGTACAATTCTATATGGGTCATAGTGGATCGATTAACTAAGTCAACCCACTTTATTCTAGTGAAAACTACCTTCAATACCCTCAAGTTGGCTAAGATATTTATTAAGGAGATAGTAAGATTGCATGGAGTGCCAACCAGCATTGTGTCAGACAGGGATCCTAAGTTTACTTCACAATTTTGGAAAGCATTCCATAGAGCTTTTGGAACTTGTTTGAATCTTAGTACTGCTTACCACCCTCAAACAAATGGTCAAACTGAGAGGACCATTCAAACATTAGAAGATATGCTTAGAGCTTGTATCTAAGAAGATGGGGGAAATTGGGATGCACATTTATCGTTAGTTGAGTTTTCCTACAATAACAGTTACCATTCAAGTATAGGTATGGCACCTTATGAAGCCTTGTATGGACGTTAGTGTAGGACCCCTTTGTGTTGGTCAGAGGTTGGAGATAAAGGAATCTTAGGACCAGATATCATCAGGGAAACCACAAAAAAGATTAGATTGATAAAAGATAAAATGAAAATAGCCCAAAGTCGACAAAAGAGTTATGCTGACAACAGGAGAAGGCCTCTAGAATTTGAAGAAGGTGATCACGTTTTTTCTTAAAGTCACTCCCATTATAGGTATTGGAAGATCTATAAGAGTAAAGAAATTGAGTCCTCGTTTCATAGGTCCTTACCAAATCCTTCGTCGTGTAGGTCCAATGGCATACCAATTAGCTTTACCTCCTTCTTTGTCTGGATTACACGATGTCTTCCATGTGTCTCAACTCAAAAAGTACATTCATGACCCGTCACAAACTTTACACCATGATTCAATCCTATTGAAGCCAAACCTTACTTTTAAACTGGTACCAAGTCGAATTGTGGACCGCAGTTTCAAAACATTAAGAAAAAAGGCAATTTCATTGGTGAAGGTTGTTTGGGAAGTTATGTCGCCTGAAGATGCCACTTGAGAACTTGAGTATGAAATCTTGGAGAAACATCCTCACTTGTTTTATTAGGTAAGTTACTAAATTTTGAGGACAAAATTTATTTAAGAGGGGAATGATGTAACATCCCTCTTTAACATAAATATTTTGTAGTAATTTTTATGTTTTACATGTTAGTATAAAATAATAATAATAATATTAATAATAATAATAATAGAAAGGGAAGTAGTAAACTAAAAATTAAATAAATTAAACAAATTAAAACAAGAAAAGAAAAAGAGGAAGAGGGAGGAGATAACGGCAAAACAGAAAAGAAAGGGAGAGAAGAAGAAAGAACAAGAGAAGGAGAAAAGAGAAGAAGAGCAAAAACATTGACAACCCAAGAAAAGAGAAAGGAAAAATGCAATTTTGCTAGAAGTCAATGTAGAAAGAGTTGAAGGTACCATCATTTTCTCCATTTCTTTTGAAAATTAAGAGGTGGGTTTCCTTTTTCTATCTCTCATTCATGCATGTAAGAAATATTGTGTTCCATAGGTTAGGGATTTGGGGTTTAAGAGTTTGAAATGAAAGAAATGGATTTTTATTGTATTCTTAGTTGGATTTAGGGATTTTGAAATATATTATTGTAGAAATTTGATGTTGTTTTGTTGGGTTCATTACTGATTTACTCATGATTTGTAGCATTATTGTTGCAAAGAATTGTTAGGAAATTAGTGTGATAGAAGGAATGTTATTAACTTGAATTTCACATGACATATCTGTGATGTTTTGGTCATAACTTTTTCTATAGACATCCGTTTGAATGATTTTTAGTTTTCTGGAAACTAGACTCAATTACCTTCAAATTGAGTACAAAATTCGTGATGATTGAGTGAGTATTGATGTTGACAAATGGGTTATAAGCTGGACCATAGTTGTTGTTTCTGTTTGGTTTTCTGTCATTGTGTTTTTTTTTAATAAACTGCAAGAGTTGGAACTAAATAAAAATAAAATAAAATTTTATCTATAAAGTAGACATCATAAGTTTTCCAAAGAGTACTCATTCACTCAATTCTGATATTTGTAAGTTTCTGTCAGTTGACTCTGAAGTTAAACTCAGTTTTGAGTTGTTATAACATAAATTTGGGACTGTTTTGGGAAAAATTCACCTTGAACATATTCTCTGGAATTTTATTTTACATTGTGTGATTTGTATGATATAATTGAATTAATAGCTTATGTTATGATAATAATTTTCAAGGTTGAGTGTATGGTAGTCTTTAATATATGTATTATTAGATGATGTTATATTTGTGTGTGTATGTGTGTAGATTGTTATATATAATACTTATATATTTGATTTAAGTGAGAAGTATAGTATTCATCCTAGCTAGATGAATTCTCCGTCTATATACGACGGAAGCTATGGGTAAGCGAGGGAAAGTGGGGCACCACTTACGGACGTAATTATGTCAAATCTTACCAAAATAAAGTTACTAACAAGAAGAGGGCATTAGTAAAACTAATGTAGTCTTTATGACATGCTTGTTAGGTAGAGTTTAAGTCGTTAGATTACTCACGTCTAACGACTTGAATATTCAGAAAGAGTCAAAACTTTTTACATTTGAAGAGAAACTCAGAAAATGAATATAGTCCTAAATTAGGATACTAATTGATTTAATTTCATTTATTGGGCCCCACTGAGATGTAATCTCACCCAACTTTATTCAAATGTTTTACAGGTAAAAAAGACTTAGATCACATGTTGGAGAAATGAAGTGCATCAGTTTACTCTATAGTTTGCTTAAAATTTATGGGAAATTATTTTGAATCATGGATGTGTTATGTACTCCATATTTCTATGTTTTTCTTAGAAGGATTAATATATGTATTAATACATTTTCATGACTTTGTGTCGAGATTGTACTAATAATCTCTTTTGTCAAATTATATTAATGCTCAAGTTATATTCTAGACAATTAACTTATGGTATTACATTTTGTCCTTAGACAATTTGAGAATTTCTAAATGGATGTCTAAACTAAAAAAACTTGTAATTAGATCTCTCTGGACTATTAACAAAATTTTAATTAAATTCTTCAGTTAGTTTGATTTTAGTTAATCAATGGTTAGTTAACATTGACATTCATGTGACAAATAATTTTACACATGATCGGTCACATGTTATTTTTTATGAACAAAATTAATTATTAAATAAATTTTCATAATTATATTATATTTTATAATTCCTTAAATCCCCACTATGTAACATAACAAACTTGAAAATATTAAATTGAAAAAATGTTTTTAGTATTTTAAATTTTAGCATCATATATAAATAATCTATTAAAAAGATAGGAATTTCTAACTATAATTAAATCTTTTTAATTTGAGAGAAAACAATGGAACTTCAATTCCAACTTCATTAAAAGGACCGAACTTGACGAAAGAAGTACATACTACAAATGAGATATTTTCTAAAGAATTGTACGCACTTCAAATGAAATATTTAAAATGAGACAGAAGAAGTACCTATCTTGAAGAGTGATATTGTTTTTCAAGACTAATATAATGAAAACAAAATATCTATCGGGTTTTAGAATTATTATATTCTAAATGTACATATTTTTATAATTGAATTTAATTAATGTCTTTTTTAAGTTGCACTTATATTATATATTTGTTTTAGTTCAAACTTTTTTCTTTAAAATAGTCTATTATCGTAGAAAAAAATTAATTACTACTATCAATTCAAATTATTCAATTATTTTTTAATTTCAATAGTTGTCTTGTGAATTTTATACATGCTAATGTTACTTAATGTTTTTTTTCAAATTATTCTTTTATGGCCAGACTAGCACTTTACTCACAATTTCCTTCCCTATAATTCATACATTTAATTAACTATTATTATTTCGAGATAATATTTATAAATAAAAATGTGTAAAATAAAATTATAAATATGACTATTGTGTTTGATTTGATATATACATCATTGCATTTATGCTACTAAGATATAAGATTTGTTTAATAAGAGTATTACTTCACAAAAACAAAATGAAAAATAAGACTTATAAATAGTTAATTCTAAAGGAGACTTATAAATTATATATATCATATAATTAAATAATTAATTTAACGAGATTTTTGAAATAACAACATTAAGGCTTAATTGCACTTTTGGTCCCCCTATTATAGGTGAAAATTGAAAGTAGTTCCCCCATTTTGTTTGTCTCCAGTTTTAGTCTCCCAAACAGAATTTGAGGTCAAATCATGATGAGTTGTCATTTTTTTAATGATGTGTCAATAAAAAAGGTGACGTGGCAGACGCTTACGTGGAATAAACTTATTATTATATTATTTCTGATTAAAAAATATAATTTATATTTTTAAAAATCATTTTTATAATTGTGACAATATTTTTAAAAATACAATTAAATTGTTAAAATTAAATTAATAGAAAAAACACCTAAAATCACTCACTCATGAACAAATCAAAATCAAAACCCTAAAATCATTCTAAAATCAACAACAACAACAACAACAATTAAAACCAAAAGCAAAACACAAAACCACATCCAAACATGGAGTTCTGCTTATGCAACCGTGAACTAAGATTTGTTCTTGCAATTCAGCATTAGAATTAGGCAAACAAGAACCAACCGCAGAAGCTTCAAATTCATAATAAATAACTTAAAAAAAACGAAAAACAGGAACATGAAAAGAAACGAGCATCATTAGATCAAAAACTTACAGAAGATGAATTGGAACTGAAATTCTTGGCTACAGATAACAATCGTTTAGCATATTGAAGAGCAAGCACCAGATCAGAGGACCACGAATCCGCCGAAGCAGAAACAGAAGCTGAAGAACTTGAAGCAGAATCAACAACCTTGTTCAGTTCCCTAATTTCTTCAAACAAGTGTGTAAGGATGGAGATCCGCCGAACCAGATCGGTGTAGTCCTTGCTGAACATTGCATCAACGGTGAGAGAGGAAGAACCGCCTCCTCCTCCTGCACACATTCCAGCGATGTCGTGAACAAGACAAATGAGCTCCGGTGTGTTGTCTCCGGCGAATTCGCCGGCCATGTTTTGCTGGTTCGTGTTAGAGATCCACCTTTCCCCATTGTTGTTGTTGTTGTTGATTTAGGGTTTTGATTGTACATCTTAGGGTTTAGAATGATTTTAGGGTTTTGATTTGTTCATGAGTGAATGATTTTAAGTGTTTTTTTTAATTTAATTTTAACAATTATAAAAATGATTTTTAAAAATATAAAATATATTTTTTAATCAGAAATAATATAATAATAAGTTTATTCCACGTAAGCGTCTGCCACGTCACCTTTTTTATTGACACGTCATTAAAAAAATGACAACTCAGATTTGGTCTCAAATTCTGTTTGGGGACTAAAACTGGGGACAAACAAAATGGAGGGACTACTTTCAATTTTCACCTATAATAGGGGGACCAAAAGTGCAATTAAACCAAACATTAAATATGCATGGATTAATTGACATTTGCTTATTTGCTTATATTTGAGTCCATCAAACTTATGCACTTTTTTTTTGCATATAATTTAGTCCAGAGAAAATAGTATTGCTTACAATGATCATAATCTATAACCAAGTATAGCTCACAGGCACCAATTAGAATCATACATCCATAATAACATTACAAAGTTCAACTGAATATAAACTAAAGAAGAAACACTAAAATAGTAGCAATTTACAACTAGTACTACTAATACAACATCAAAACTTCGTTTAAATTTTTTTTTAAAAATAATAATAATGATAAAAGAATCCAAATTGAATTTCAATAAACACAGCATACAGTTCATTCAACTTATTAACACGTCTAATTCAATATCAAATTTGTTAAAAAAAATAATAAATTGTACAAAATAATAAATTGTTTTATCAAATGTTTTTTGAAGTTCTC
>JBBPBT010000722.1:1381313-1405080 GCA_037974875.1 Cicer bijugum | reverse complement strand
AATTGTGAAAATAGAAATATGATTGATTAATATATATTACTTTTATATGAATATATGAGTTTATGATTGTATAAATAGTAAGAGATTGAATCATTAAAATACTTTTGAATTTATAATTACTTAATTTATAAGTTTTTTTAGGAAAACTTGTTAGCGCACAACCAATATTAATTAAAAAATATAAAACAAAATCAAACATCATTAATTTTAATTGTGAAAATAGGAATATGATTGATTAATATATATTACTTTTATATGAATATATGAGTTTATGATTCCTTAATTAAAAAAATAATAATTTTTTAGATAAATAAATGTTAGAGATTATGTTAGTTGTTAGGTTTTGAAAGAGTCTAGACCTCTTATTAGTATTTTTTGTATTTTTTTTGAAGGACTTTGGCTAATGGTTCTGTTTAGAAATTTTCATCCCAAAATGTTGGAAGGTAGATGATTTCCTTCTCAAAATCTAATAAGTCAAATTCATAGATGTTGGAGTAAGATGAAATCACTGTAAAATGTTGTATATAGTTAAATAGGTCAAATTTATAAAATTTCATGCAAATAAAAAATTAATTGATACTCTATCGTACTATTTTTTTAGATGGGTGGTCTATTTTCCAATGTATAAATAAATGTTCACCATTAAATAAAATATTTACTTGAATGACTGAGAATCACTCTAACAAAAAAAAAAACTTTTCTATTTTTAAAGGATGAAAAAATACTTTTCTTTATTGGTTCCTTTGGGGTGTAAGTATTATTATAATTTTTCTTTTGTTTTTATAATGTTTAAATGTTTGTTTTGGATATCTTTTCTTTATGTTTTTCTTGGGAGATTTAATTGTCTCTATTCCGAATTGTTTATAAAATGATCCTAATTCTTTTCTATTTTGCACTTCTTCTGATCTAATTTTATTTTGTATTCTAAAATCTGTGCATATTCCTATTCCAGTTTCTACTACGTAATTCAATATTTGTCCTAAGGTTAATGTTCCATAAAGAATTATTTCATTAAATTTTAATTTAATATTCATTTTAACTTTCTCAATAAATAATTTAAGTAATCCTGTTAAAAATCTCTCTTTCCAATAATCCACATTTCCATCTAGTCTCATATATAATTTTGACATAAACATGTCTTTATACCATCTATAATCAGATATGGAAGGGCAATGAAGGTTGACTAATTTTTTGGCAACCCTTTCTTGTAATTGTAATGGGTCTCCTACAAAGGCTTTTGTGATAACATATGATAGGGTATTTTACTGAGTCCTCTTCTATTGGTATTTCATTATTATCTACTTTAATTGCTGTTAATATCATAGTTTTTTCTTCTTCAATAACTATACTATCTCACCATCCTTTTAATTGACCAGTGGATTCAGTGATTAATAATAATGTTGCCTTTTTATCAGTATTTTTTCATGAGGTTTTAAAGGCAGTGGCTGCCATAGTCATGGCCTGAATAATATTTAATATGTTTTATTAACTATGTCCATCTATGTTCCATTCAATAATAGAATCTCTATTATAGGCTGCAGAGGCCATGTAATAACTTTCTTCAAATTGTAACTTTGGATAGCTAGGTCTAGGATAATAATTTCTAGTTTTACCTAGGTAACAAGTATTTTTCACATTTTTAATTTTGTTAATTTCTAACTCATTGGGGTCTTGTGATAATACATTGACTTGATAATTATTTATGATTGTCAACCTTTTTAATTGTTCTATTAATTTATCTGAGTTATTTTTTAATTTTGCTTCTTTTAATTCTTTTTTAGGTACATTTATTAACTTATAAATAGAGTTTTTTTGGATCTAGTTTGTAATCTTTATATGAATTAATTTCATTAGACGTACTGAAGTGATTTTTACTCACTTGTAATTTTACTTTATCTAATTGTTCAACCATAGTATGAAATATTTGATTACTAAAGTTTAATTGAGTTTGGACTCTTCCTATTTCTTTATTTTCATGATTTGGTTGCTTAATTGTTTTAAAGGATGAAGCTTCGAATATAATTTCATTCTTTTCTATTTTTATTGCTTCTAATGGAGGATGTATAGATTCTATTATTTTATCATCTACAGTCTTCCATTTATTACTTATTTTAGTATTAACATTTATGTGATTATTTCTATTAAAAGGGTTTTCTATATTATTTTTTAAATAATAATCTTCAAACCAGTTAAAGAAATAAATATTTAATCTGATTTCTTTAAGATACTCATAATATTTTTCTCTATAATCACTTGTTATTTCTTTTGAGAAAGTATTAAAATACCATTTTCTTTTATTTGTATTATAATCTGCTTCGAAATCTTCTCTTAACCAGACTTTGTCTATTTCAAATTGTTCTTCTAATTTAATTACTCCTAATACCTGAGATGTTGTTGGTGACATCTCTGGTGACTCTGATCATTGGCAATCTGGGCAAGGCTCATATAAAATAAATTGTCTAGTTTTTCTAGACTCTATTCTAGGTGTTGGCATAATTTCTTTTAATACTCATTCTTCTGGTAGTTTAGCAGTAATATCATAAACCTTTAATTTTTTAGGGGTTGTAATATTAGAACATTTTAGATTTGCTTCAATAATTATTGTTTTCTAAGTATTTTTATTTTTAGATTTACCAGAAACCTTTAATTTTTATTTTAATGTATTTTTATTTTATTTTATTAATATAATTTTATTTTTATTATTATTATTATTTTAATTATTATCATTATTCTTTTTATTATTATAATTAGTAAAAATGATGTAATATTGTTAAATTAATTATTTTTATTATTTATAAAAATATTTTATATTTTTTAATGTAATAATTACTTTTAAAATATTTAATAATAATAAATATAATATACCTAAGGGTAAAATTGAACAAACAAAAAAAATACCTAGTAGTCGAGGTCGCATCCTGGGATGCGACTATCTAGTAAAACAAAAATTTTGAGGCTTCAGTAGGTCGCATCTCCAGGTTGCGATGAGCAACTGGGGCTAAAAAGTAGGGCATTTTAGTATTATTTTTGAAAAGTGGGACAATCTAGTATTAAAATTTTAAAAAAGAAATATATGTATGAGTGTCCCTTATTTACGTTGTAACTTACTAGATACTTTATTTGCATTTATTATAAAATGAATTATAATGATTATATTTATATTAAGAAAGTATCATAACAACTTTAAGTTTTATAAAAAATAAATAAAATAATAACATTAAAAGTAATCAATTTTTCATATTATGTATAGAGTTAATGTTATATATGTATTTATTTGTTGAAATGCAATATTAGTAAGTTTATTTTGAGTAATTTTATAAAATTTAAATAGTTGATAAAGTATTCAATAATCGTCAAAATTTTAATGTTCAATGTTGAAGAATATAATATTATTGATAAACTTTTTCATTAATAAAATAGCTAGAAAAATTAAGTTTATTTTATTTTTAAATTTAATATTTGATTATGGTTGATTGATGGTGTGCAATGGATTTAGATCTTATCATATTAAATTTGTAGATATACATAAACAACTTTACTTATAATTTGAAGACGAAGTAGAATGATAATTAACAAAGATGTGATGGAAGTGTGAAATAATGAAAGAGAATTGCAAATATTTGCTTGAATTTTTTCTTACTTAAATTGTTGATAAAATATTCAATAATTGTCAAAATTTCAATGTTTAGTGTTGAAAAATATAATATCATTGATCAACTTTTTCATTAATAAAATAGACAGAAAAATTTTAGTTCACATTATTTTTAACTTTAATATTTGATCATAGTTGATTGATGATGTGAAATGAATTTAGATCTAGAATCATACGTTAATAAAAAATATGTGATTAAAGTGTGAAAGAATGAAAGAGGATCGCAAATGACTTGAATTTTTTTTCTTACTTATTCATCAAATATGTATCTTGAAATGTACATAGTTTCCTCATTGTTTGTCTCTAGTGCCAATAAAATGACTCAAAATAGAACATGACATCTATGTCTAATATGTGTAGATAATTTATAGTTAGAAAAATTCTTTAATTGTAGAGAGGTTTGATTATACTGAAGAAGAGAGAAATTTTCCATGCAATAAATAGAGTAGACGTGACTCCATAAAAATGAGTTTATATTTACAACTGATCACTAAAACATTTGAGATGAGATGATATTATTTTTGTATACTAAATTATACTCTTAAAACGTAATATGTCCATACTTTTTTATCTTCTGATTACAACCCTGAATTACTAAGTATGTATAGTTATCCAATCGGTAAATCCTATATATTAAAGAAACATAAAAATGGAAGAAGAGAATAACCCTATGTAGTACAATCAAATCATTAAACCCAATATCATAAAATCATTACGCTGAATTCTTCAAAACCACATGTATGCACATCATCCGATAGAAGTGCCTAGTTACAATCCTCAATTATTTTCATTTTGTTTAGTTTTCTGCATATTCCCATTCTCATTTCACCAATGATTTTATGGCTACTAGTATATCATACTCTATATGTTTGACTTCTAGTAAGTCATTTAAGTGACTTCTAGCAAGTTCTAGAATTTTTCTTCATAAAAATGGAATTGTATTAACAAACTCATATATGTTGGCCATTTCTTCATCCTGTTTTTGAGCAACTTAGCAATGATTTTATTATGATATTATTTTTACTAATGAAACTCATGTCCTCTTTACAGGTATAGCAAAGGATTCAAACACCAATATATTTTTAAAATCAATGTAATGATGGTTCTGTAATGTCTCTAAGATGGTTCTTGCTTTCATGGCTTTTGCATTTCATGATTTGGATGCACCTTTTCTGAATGTTTATAAATATAAGATGAAATCTCTACGAAAGCCTGAATATTCCCCAGACGTCATTCAGATTTATCGAGAAAACCATTGGACGAATCTACCTCCAGTTGAGCAAATACAAACCTAATATAAACATTTAAGCAAATACTATGTCAATTTTGATGGTGATTATTGCTTCAATAAAACAAAGCAGTAACAAGTATATTGAAAATAAAATCAAGACGTGGAAAATATTTTAGGCATAGGTTATTCATAACTTGACAAGTCTACCAACTAATGTAACAATTACACAACTAAATAGTTCTCAATAACTATTTCAAAAAAATATATATAACTTTTTTTCGAAATTTCGAGAGAATATCATCGGTAACTTCAACGTTTTCAAATTTATAAAATTTATGTTTAAACTTTCTGTTTCGAAAGAACATAATATGATATTCAATACATCTACCAAAAAGACTTTCTAAACTCAAAATAGCTGCAAATTACATCACAACTCAACATACTTTACAAAAAAATGGTCATCGATCAAAGAGGTTTACAAAAAAAATGATCGAGACTTGAGTATACTAACATCTTGCTATTCAGCTGCTTGTAAGTCTGGAAATAAAAATAAAAATGAAGGGGTAAGTCACAAAGACTTAGTGAAGAGACAACAACCACCACCAACTAGAAGGGATACACACACAAAAAAAGAGTAATTATTTTACAATCTTATGGCAATTATGTTAAACAATACTGCCCAAGATATAAATAACTCTCAAGTAAAGTATGCACACGATAAAATCATTAAACTTGTAATTTAGCCGTTTAGATAGAAATATTTAAAATCCAACTTATAAAAAAGGGAAATCACAATGAGCAACAACACAAAAATCATAGAAATGTAAATTCTTGAGAACTAAGAAGCGACTTCATCTCATTGATAGGCATTTTCTCTTAAGGGTGACCTTTCCCTTGAGGTGACTCAATCTAACGGATAACCCTCTCCTCTCAATCTCGCAACACATCATCACACATCAATTAGGGAGCTTATGTTGATAGCGCTCTCCTCCTACATATGACGTCTCTCATAGGGGCGACTCCATCTAACGTCCCTAATCAAAACGACGTAACTAGGTGCACCTACCACTATTAACGATTTCATAATTATAACAACGATTTCATAAAATACATTTTAAAAAACTCATTTCTCATTTCATCATAATTGATGGATAACATATTCAACTATATACCAATTCAATATTTAAATATTTTATAACTCGTACATAAATCGAACTAATAACATATTATATAACAAAGACCATTAAAATAAATAAAGAATGAAATCGAGAAAAATTCTAAAGTTGTGTTCCTCAATTTTTTAAATAAATACTTTAACATATAAAACGAGTAAAATAAAAAATTACGATAAATAAAAATGTGACAGTGGTCGTCGTCTATTCACCACTACGGAGAATTATTAAGTTTGTTCTCTAACAACTTTCAGAGAATGACGATATCCCCCATTTACTAGCTGAGCAACAAACCAACACTATGATATTAAAATGAAAGTGTTTTAAACAAACACTTCATGAACCACATTTATTACTTTCTCTAGAGGCTATTATCTTCATTTTGACTTTAAAATGGCAATGAAACATTAACATTTGCAATATTAAAAAAAATGGAGAGAAGGATGAGCATTAGACCAATCAAAGAGGAAATTTATACCTGAGATGCCATTGCTGCCATCTTGGTGCAAGCCACAAATCACACTTGAAGCCCTTGGTAGATCTGCAACCAGTATTAAATAATTCAAAAACAAAGCTTAAACCACCAAATCTGGTATATAAACTGGTAAACATATAGTCTCAAAACATTATATAGGATCAAATATAATAACTTCTTCCTAAGGTATCAGTATCACAATACCAGCTGCGAAAAAAAAAAAGAAGGCATATGTCTTCAAATGTTGCCTATCAACTTGAAGGTAGTGTATGGAAAAAAATAAAATAATGACATCTATCTATCAATGCACACACATAAAAAATATAAAGGTATAGAAAGAGGATCACCGCCAACAAAGGTTGGATGCAATGGTAAAATCCTCAGCCTAGGAGAGGATCAAAGTTTAAGCTCTGGATAATACAATTGTTGGGAAAAATGCTTACAGTTGGACAAACACATGTAATATAATCTAATTAATCCTAAATTTATTCCTATGAAGCAATTCAGATATTTATAAATATTTTCCATATATTTTAAAAATCTGAGAATAAATAAAAAGGTTGAAATTGAGACAGCACAATACCTCTTGACTCTTCAACACAAGTCCCTTGCGGAAAAAACCGAGACAGCGTGAATTTGCAACGAAGATGATGTAACATTCACTAGCACAGCAACACACACCAACTGTAACATTAAAATTAAACAGTTTTATCAATCACTTTATGAACCACGTCTGTAACTTTTTCTAGAGGCCATAGTGTGCATTTTCCCTTTAAAATGGCAATGCAACATAACCTTTTGCAATATTACTAAAAAAATTGGAAAGTAGAATGAGCATTTGGCCTATGCGTGTAATCAAAAGGAATAATCTTAAAACCTATCAAAAAGGAAATTTATACCTAAGATGCCATTGCTGCCATTTTGGGGCTAGTCACAAATCACACTTGAAGTACTTGGTATAATTCTATGATTAGAAAAAGAGCAAGTGTTAGTGTTATATTATTGTATTTTGATGTTACTATTGTAATTAACAATATTAGTTGATGATGACATAATAAGAAAGAAACAAAAAAGAATTATTTCAGTGACTCACCCGGGAACGAAACTCATGTGATCAATTCGTCGTCGATAACTATGTTGGGAATGTGTGAAATCTTACGCCACTCTTTCCCTTGCTTCCTCCGCAAACTTGCTTCCAGTAATGGACAGCGAGTCATACTTAGTACTGAAAGAGAGGAAGGTAATCCTTTTTTTGGCAACGACTTGAGTTTGAGAGCATTAATAATCTCAAGGTTTTGGAGAGAAATGAGATGTTCAAACCACTTCCGATCAATTCTTGTATCATTAAGACCACAAATGCATAGTGTCACGAGAGACACCGGTAGCAATGGCACCAACAACATGTTCACCGTATCACCACCTTTAATTCGCAACACCGACAGGCGATAGAGATGTCCCCAAGTTGGCTCAGTATTCCACATAATCCCTCCAACTGAGCCAACAGTCAATACCTGTAAACTGTCAGGTAAATCATCTACGACAAAAGATTGAAGATTTGGTAGATTATCAATTTCCAATTCTTGAAGGTCATTTAGAGTGTTCATTGCTTGTGGTAGTGAAGAAAGCTTCTCACATTTCCAGATTGCAATATAAACAAGGTTTGGAGTTGCTAATCCACCTGGAGGAAATGACTCAAACTTATTACAATCCCATATTCTGATGCTTTTAAGAAACGGGAGACTTTTTTGCGACGTATCTTCTGTAATTAATATCGATTTTAGATTTTTACAACCCTCGATAAACAGACTCTTGAGCATAGGGAAAGCGCCCAACGTAAATGATATCATTGAATTACAGCTATAAGATATTTTCAATTCCTCAAGAGATAAGTAATTGTGCAAGTAATCATGAGGAAGGAACTCTAGATTCTCACAATTACTGATTCTAAGAAATTTCAAAGTTTTTGGTAGCCCGTCTCTTGGAAACGATGTCAGAGATGGAAAGCCATCTATGGTTAACTGTTGAAGAGAATTGAGATGAAACATCAATTGGCTGAATACATCTGATAATGGAATTATAGTTATATTATTGCCATTATCATATGAATGTCTTGACTCCACTTGCAGATCATGTTCGCTCAAGTCATGTTCAGTTAAGGAAGGAAGTTTGTCATGTATGTTTCCTATCAGTTTTGGACACTTAATTAGTAACAGACTTTTAAGACTAGGAAACTTTATAGCTGTACCTCCTATCATGTTCCACTTCTCCAAATTAGGCATATCCTCAAAGTGTAGAGTCTCTAGCGAGGGAAATGGTTGAAATGAAGGAGAACTATCACTTCCATAAAACTCAGTACCAACACTCTTTATTGAAAGCATCGAATCAATAATGAGTTCTTTCAAATTACCCAATTGTCCAAGGGGTGGAAGCCATATACAATTATCACAATTTGAGATCCTTAAATACATCATGTTGCTAAATAAAAAATTACCCAACCAATTTGGAAAGTTGATTCCACCATAGCCTTTGATGGTGAGACTTTTCAAATTTGTTGAGGGTTGCAAATGTTCAAATACAACACTTTGAATTTGTGAATTTGAAATACTACTCCCAGAATCCCATTCTAAAGCTAACTCATCTATTAGTTCTTTCATCTTCATACCAGCTTGAAAAGCTTCAAAGGGATCATTAACATTTTGTAGTTGGGAGATGGAAAGTTTTCCATGTAGCTGGGGAAATTTTCCTAGCTCTGCAACCTTCAATCCACCATTACGTTTGCTAACAACAAAGTCGGACAAAATTTGGAGATTTTCTAGTTTGGTTATTTGTACGGGCATCTTCATCAATGCAGTGTCACTAACATCAAGGTGGCGTAGATTAACCAATTTTCCAATGTCTTCTGGCAATTCAGTGAGCCTTTTACAGCCTGACAACAACAAGAATTGCAGATTGTGAAGTTTGCATGTTTCAGAAGGCAACCTTTCAATCTTAGTGCGAGAAAGATTTAAGTACCGCAAGTATAATAAATTTCCAATAGAGTTGGGAACCTCAATGATACTCTTGTAGTTTGACAAAGATAATACGCGTAACTCTTTCATTGTTGGCAGCAAGTCATGTACTACCTTGTTCGATAGTAAACAAAGAGGAGATGGTTCTTGTAATGGTAATGCTAGAAAGGTACTTTGATCTTTTAATCCATACAATTTATAAAATTTATTAAATGGGTCATATAGCCCTCTATTGTATGACAAAATATGTACTCTTTCAAGTAGAACTGATGAAAGCTCTGTAGCTAAATCATGGATGAGGTTATGCATTTCAAAGTTTGCTTCATCATCATCGATGGATCGTCGTTGTATCAACGACCATGACACTAGTACATCAAAGTATTCTTCTCCAACTTTTTCCCAATTTTCTTGATTTGTGGGCAATTGTACTAAACCTTCTGCAATCCACAATTGAACTACCATCTTTTTATGTAAGATGGACTTCTTTGGAAAAATTGAACAATATGCAAAGCATCGTTGTAAAGGAGCCGAAAGATGAAGGTAGCTTGATTCTAGAGCATTGCGCACCTCATAATTTGCCTGTCTCAAAATGTTACTTTCTAGCCCAAAACTATGCTCATCATGTTGAGACAATATGATGCAATGAAAAGCCTTTCCAAGTATGACTGCAGCTAATGGTGATCCATAATATTTTTCTGCCAAAAGAGTACCTATACAGAAGTTTTTGTAGTTAAATGCTTTATGAGAATGTGCAGTAATTATAGACTCACAATCTTTATTTTCGAGAGATTTCAAATAGTGGACAAAAAGAAAAGTTTTCATGGATAATGCAACTCTTTCATTCCGTGTTGTGATCATGATCCTACTTCCCATTTTCCCAACATTAAAGATGTCCATCATATATATCCAATCAACATATTTTGTATCCAACACGTCATCCAATACTAACAGAAACTTTTTAGCGCTTAAAATTTGCAGCAATGTCGCTAATAAAAGATTTTGGTCAATGGTTTTCACATCACTAGTGTCATTTCTTTTTGCATTGAAAAATTCAAGAGGTTGAGAATTCATGTTGTCACTACTGATTGTTTGGGAAGTGATAGATTCAATAATGGTTTTCATAACAGTCAAAACATCAAAATCTTTTGAGATATGTGCCCACACTTTTAACTCAAAATTGGCATCTACTTCAGGATCTTTGTAAAGGAGTTTAGCAAGGGTTGTTTTACCAATCCCTACCATACCAACAATGGAAATAACTCTAATTTTACTATCAGAATCACTAGACAGCAAAATATCTTTAAGCATCTTTTTATCATCGTCTCTTCCATAAATACGAGATTCATCAGCCACTGCAGAGCTTGTAAGATTTCGAAAGAGAACATAATTAGAAAGACGTAATCTTTCAAATAATTTTTGCTCGTTAGAATAAATTCGACGAAAAAGAAAAAATAATTCTTTCCGCAACTTAGAAGTAAGAGTTAGGGTTTCATACAAATTGTAACGCACACTGCCAAGTAACTTGCGAGCTTTAAAAACATCAGTTCTCACCATAATCAGCAAATCTATTATATCAGCATCGGGCAATTGTTGTTCCGCAGCATAGTTAATTACACTTTGAAGCCTCGACAGTGTTTCTTTCAGATTTACCAAGAATGAAACATCAACCTTTGTATTGTGGAAGGCAACCAAGAATTCACGAGAATCAATCTTTTCCCAAAATTCCAAGAGGAGAACGTATGTTTGTCTTGCCACAGTAGTAGCCATGATGAATTGATAGAGTTGCTGAGTTGAAACAAATTACAACAAAATGAAAAGTGTATAAGAAAAAACTCACTCAGCTGCTCTTTGATTTTTGTGAGTTTCTATTTAGTTAGTCAGTCAACTTATAAACGTGTGAAAGAAAGACAGACGTGTTGGATTTTTGAAAAGTCTCCCTCACATTTATTAAAATAAAATATTACAAACTCTTATAATTATATATTTAATATTTACACTACAAAATATCTCACTTCCTACAAAAGTAAAGTCATTTTTTTTTGTCAAAATATATAGATTTAATTACTATCTATATTTCTGAGAGTTTTTTATTCAAATATCCTTTTTTTTTAACAAAAATTCTCTAAATGCCACAGTTTAAAAAAATTTTTAAAAGAGGAAGTCTCTCTCTGAGGAAGCGACCTCCTACACGAATGGCTCATTTTATTTTTTTATTTTTTGAAAAATTGTTTATTATTATTAATTTAATTATTTAAAAAATAAAATATATTAATAAATTTGTAAATAAAGTTTATAATTTAATTATTATTATTGTAATAAATTATTATTATACGTATAATTAAAAATTATTATAATTTAATTATTAATTTAATTATTTAAAAAACAAAAATACTAATAATAAATTAAAAAAATACATTAATAAATTATAAATAAATGTTATATTTTTATTATTGTTATTATGATAATAAATAATTATTATACTTATAATTAAAAATTATTATATTTAAAATTATATTATAAATTTCAAAATAAATAAATAAATAAATGATAATAAAAATTGAATAATAATAACAATTAAATGAAAAGAAATTTATACTGCTAACATGAAAATTAAAATACAATAAATTTGGAAAAATAAAAGACATCAAATTTATATCAATGATGTCCACCTAAATGACCGTCAGTCCCACATGTAGGGTGTCTTCGAACTCTTCTAGCTCTCTGAGCAAGTTGTGGTTCTTCCGGTTGATCCTCATTTTGATCATTTTCTTCAATGTAAGTTGTAGATAGGTTAAAACCACTGACACCTGCTTCCATTAAATTTTGAGATTGTTGATTATACATCGAATCAAATACAGCATAAGCCGATTCAGGAGTTGTGCACTGAGTTCCAAACAAATTATAGATAAGCCCATGTTCGGTCGGATAATCGGGTGTTGGTATTTCTAGCACTGACGGAACGTAATACTGAGATGGTGGTGGATCACAAAATGGAACTTCAGTAGCGACATGTATGTGAGGTGTTGATGAAGACGGTCCTGCTGTGTGTTGTTGTTGTGGGGGTTGATTGGGAGGTCGATTGCACACGAGGATATGTTGGCGGTTGTAATCGGGGGTCACGAAGATATTGTTCTACAGATATAAACAATTTGGTGTGTTGTCTAAACCAAATCATATATTTTATGCTATGACCTAAAACACCTTGTACGATGTTACCTCGCAACACGTAATTATGGCGCTCGTTCCAATGGTTAATTTCTTCTCTCCATACCCAGTTCCAATTATCATCAATCCCATGCCTCATGTCGACCTCATGATACGATTTCATATTCTCTGGTGGTTGTGGTATCTGTTGATGGAAACTGAATTGGAGTGCGACTCTATCTGTATGATGTTTTTCAACAATATGAAAACAGAGTAGATAAGTACATGCAGTCCAAGTGACCCTATCTTCTTCTGAAACTTCATGTTGGAACCCGAGATAAGGTCTCCAATAAAACTGACATGTAAAAAATAAGCTAAATTAATTATAACAAGTATAAAAAATAAAATATTTACAAAATTCAAATAAATATGATTTAATATATTACTTCCTCAACCATCATGTGATCAATTATTTTTCGATATCCTTCTACGTCGTTATGAGGAACTTTAGCAAAATTCAGACCACCAGAATTAAACTTGTCGAATATAATAAAAATAAAAATAAAATAATAAAGTTATTAATATGGTAACCATATGGTTTTAAAAAAAATAAAAAATAAAAAATAAAATATAATAGAAAAATAATATGTTACCTTTGTGTGCAAGTGGAAATATCCATGGTTTGGGAGATTCGAGAGCGACACAAGACAAACGATACCATGCCCAATTTTGCAACAATAATGCACATCATCCCATAGATATTACACCAGGTTTTGTTGCAAGGCATAGTTCTCTATAAAGTGTAGCTAAAACTGTTGAACCCCAACTATATTGGGATACTTTATTTAAATATCCTAACAATGAAAGATATTTTAGATGTACACGGTTGTTGGATTTGTCAGGCATCAATAACCCTCCGATCATACGTAGGATGTATGCTCGATATGATGCTTATTTTTCTAATTCAGATGCATTTTCACCAATATATTCGAACGTATCTTTAAGCCATTTTAATTTAATAGAATTACCTTGTGTTGCTCCATCAGGTGGGATAACTCCTAAGTAATCTTGACAAATTTGTTGTACGTGCACAAAATTGGAACCGCTAACAGGTAAACCAGAAACATTTACTCCTAAAATGTAATATACATCTTTCAAAGTTATTGTGTACTCACCTACCGGAAGATGAAATGTGTGTGTTTCAGGTCTCCATCTCTCAACCATAGTAGTAATGAGACCGACATCTATTTTGTAATTTCCTAGTTTGATGACTTCACCAAAGTCAGCCGCTTGCAAATATGGTAATATGGCATCATTTGGTTTTTTGTTGACATGACCTTGACATTTAAGTTTATCCTTTAAGGGACACTAAATAAATAAAAATAAAATAAAATAATAAGAATGAATGAGTATAAATAAATAAAATAAAACAATTCAGAATAAATAAAATAAAATTCAGAATAAATAAAATAAAACAATTAATTAATGAGACTAACTAAATAAATGAAAATAACAAAACTTAAAGAAAATAAAAAATAAAAATAAATAAAATAAAACAATTAATTAATGAGACTAACTAAATAAATAAAAATAACAAAACTTAAAGAAAATAAAAAATAAAAATAAAAATAAATAAAATAAAACAATTAATTAATGAGATTAACTAAATAAATAAAAATAAAAAAACTTAAATTAAATTAAAAATTCAGAATAAATAAAATAAAAATATTAATTAATGAGACTAAATAAATAAATAAAAATCACAAAACTTAAATTAAATTAAAAATTAAGAATAAATAAAATAAAACAATTAATTAATGAGACTAACTAAATAAATAAAAATAACAAAACTTAAAGAAAATAAAAAATCAAAATAAATAAAACAAAACAATTAATTAATGAGACTAACTAAATAAATAAAAATAACAAAACTTAAATTAAATTAAAAATTCAGAATAAATAAAACAAAAATATTAATTAATGAGACTAAATAAATAAATAAAAATAACAAAACTTAAATTAAATTAAAAATTCAGAATAAATAAAATATAATATTAATTAATGAGACTAAATAAATAAATAAAAATAACAAAACTTAAAGAAAATAAAAAATCAAAATAAATAAAATAATACAATTAAGGAGGTCGTTTCCCCAGCCAAAGACCAGTCCTACGCAGTTTCAGTTAATCTTATCTGTTGAATAAAAGTTATCAACGGATCTAAATGATCTATGGAGGGCAATCCTTGTCATACATTTTCAACCAATTAGATTAATGTTGGTTTTTATGGCCTCTGATCTTAGGATATTTTATACAATGTTACTAGCAAAGTTATCTAATTTTTCCTAAGTATTGAACTTAATATCGAAACCAACGTGATCAATATTATTCCAATTCAAACATGATAAATTCAATCCTTAACAAGATTATTAATCAGTTTAACAAAGTCAATTTACAGAATTTATCCAAGAACAAAGATTGCAAGTGTAATCAATATACGAGTACTGAAAGAAAGACAATGCTAATTCCACAGATTAATCAAGACAGAAATTTATCAATACAAACATTCAAGATTAACCATTCATGCAATATTAAAAAAAGAGAAAAGATAAGAAGATTGTGCACCGGGATTTATACTGGTTCGGCTGTCAGTATGACAACCTACATCCAGTCCTGAAATCAAACCGATTTCAGCCTTTTTCCAATAGAATCGACTTGAGTACGTTTTACAGATTGTCTAGCTCACACAAGGCCTATCTATCCAACTCACTCGCTTCTATTACACAACCACCTTATCCTTGGAGTTAATCGCCAAACTCACACGAGATAACGATGAGACTTCTTCTTGATGAACACCCTCACCAACAAAGATAGTCACCAGTTTCTATACTGGGTTTTTGCACTTCCACCTTATCCCTAGAGTTAATCACCAAACTCTAACAAGATAACGATGAGACTTCTTCTTGATGAACACCCTCATCAACAAAGATAGTCACCAGTTCTATATTGGGTTTTTGAGAACTTTCTTTATAGATTGTTGTTTACAGAAAAGATCAAAGATCACTAATGATTGCGACTCACTCACACTATGACATTCACACAATAAGGATTTTCCAAATAAGTATTTTGTGTGTGTTTGCAATTATTTCTCTCAAAGTATTTTTCCAGATTTCAATGTTATGAAAACGTGTGTGAAATAATTGCTTCAAGTGTTATGTCTTAGTTCTTGTTATTATGAAAAAAGATGTGATTTGAGTCAGTTTATATATATTAAGAAAAACAACAGTTAAATCGATTCCTCAATCGATTTTATAAACAGCTTAATTGATTGCCCAATTGATTATCGCGTTTCTTGTTTTTCTTGATTCTTGAAAATATAAGACTGAATCGATTTGCCAATCGATTCTTTTAATGCATAAATCAGAAACTGAAGCAAGTTCATATCAGAATCGATTGAGTAATCGACTATAGGTGTTTTGTTCAAACAACGAGATCAAAACAATCGATTACGCAGTCGACTCATATTTATGAACATAATCGATTTGGCCATTGGATGAATTCTCCATGTAGCATAAACCTTTAATCTAATCGATTTGCCAATCGATTGAACTAATCACAGTGACTCAAACATTTTGCTTCAATCGATTCGTTAACCGATTGTACCAGTCATAGTGATTCATATATTTTACTTCAATCGATTTTCCAATCGATTTGGCTTGTTACAGTAGCTTAGCCATTTAGTTTAAATCAATGTGTCAATCGACTAGGAACATGTTTCTGATATATGATTAAGCATTTCATTTTCCCAATCGATTACCTAATTGATTAGTATATACTTTGCAAGTTAAGAAACTAATATCAATTGATTGTCCAATCGATTTGATTCATCATAGAGGCTAAGTCTGATAAAAAACTTTTTCACAATCGATTTGCCAATCCATTGTTTCAGTAAGTGGTTGGATCTATGACTTACAAACTTGATTACTCAATTGATGTCCCAATCGATTGTTCAATCGATTGGTTGATTACAGAGGCCAAGTTTGAAGAAAAAGAGTTTCCATAATCGATTTGCCAATCGATTAGTAGAGTACTAGCTTGGCTCTGTGAATTAAAAAATCGATTTCGCAATTGACGTACTAATCGATTGTCCAATGGATTGACTTAAACCCAGAGTTCAGGTTTCACTGAAATCCTTTAAGTAATCGATTTCCCAATCGATGTATTTAGTGAAAACTCTACTTCTGAGTTAAGCAATCGATTACGCAATGGATTCATCAATTGACTTGCTAATCGATTTGTTTACTTGCTTATTTTAAGATTTCATTTTTACTTTGGCAAATACTTAAGTATGAAATCATATTGTTGAGTCTACTTAATAACTACTATAACCACTAATGACACTAGACAGAATTGCATCTTTCTTTAGCATATCCTCTAATTTATGCTTGATTCCTTGTGTTCCAAGCTTGTGTCCAAGTGCATAGTGTTTGCTTGTTTTTCCTGAAATGTAACTCAGTTCAACCTGTTAGCTTTATCAAATGATGCATGAACATTATATGTTTGTTAATTATGTCAAAATCATGATCAAGAGGACTTGTGTCTAACAATGAATGTATTCAATATTTAATCTTGACCATTGAATTAAAGTTATCAACGGATCTAAATCATCTATGGAGGGCAATCCTTGTCATACATTTTCAACCAATTAGATGAATGTATCCAATATTTAATCTTGACCATTGAATAAAAGTTATCAACGGATCTAAATGATCTATAGAGGGCAATCCTTGTCATACATTTTCAACCAATTAGATTAATGTATCTAATATTTAATCTTAAAAATGTTCTATAAATAGAAAGCAAACATACACTATCTCATCACACCTTCTATCTCACCATACCTACTATCTCGTCACACCTTCTATCTCATCACACCTTCTATCTCACCATAACTTCTATCTCACCATACCTTCTATCTCACCATACCTTCTACCATTTCATACTCAATCAATCATTTAGTCATGACTGCTCCACAAGTAATTTGTATTGTTTATCATAATGGTTCAATTGCCGATGGAGTTGAAGGTAAAACATTCATAAGTGACTATAAAAAGGCGTTCAAAGTACATTTAGGAAGCAACCTTGCTCGTCTAAAGAATATCATTAGAAAAAATTACAGCTTGGTGACAATGTCACGATAAGTGACATAGTTTATCGACACCTTGTGTTCTTTGGTGAAAATACAATAAGGTTTGAACTCATGAAGATTTGCGACGATGAAGATGTTGAGTTGATGTTTGATGTTTATGCACAGTGGTCACAACTCGGCACCATCGAGTTATATGTTACCTTTGAGTCTGGTCCTCCATCAACAAACATTGATCAACCATCGACATCAAATATACCTTATCAACCCGACTTATATTCTCCATCACAACACTATGAACCATCACAACATGTGAACCATCACAACACTGTGAACCATACTCTACCCAATTAGAACAAATTCATCCAAAAAGTTTTCAACTACATCATCAATCTCCTCCAACAAGTCCACAATGTGATCTTCCTCTTAGTGTCTTACATACTATCAACGACGAAGATTTAAGTGATTATAGTGAAGATGATGAAACATACTTCGATGAATCATCTGATAATTCTGGTGATGACATTGAAATGGAAGATTTAGAAGCAGAAGATCCACATATTCTATCTGAGTTCGATCCACCCTGTCACTTGAAGAGCATCAATTTAGATACTCAACAAAAATCAAGTGAATTTGATCACTTGTTCATTAACGAAGACCCAAAAGTAGATGGAACTCTTGCAGTTGGAATGAAGTTTAATAACAAAGATGAATGTGTACATGCAATCAAGCGTTACCATTTAAAACATTCATTGAATTTTGTGGTATACAAATCAGATTTAGAAAGGTATATCATTTATTGTTCAAATTCAAATTGTTTGTTTACATGTAGAGCTTCAAAATGCAAAAAAAGTGAATTGTGGGTTATTGGTAAATTAAATGTGCCTCATACATGCACAAATTCTACATTGTCACAAGATCATACGAAGCTCGATTCTAACATGATATGTCAAAGCATAATACAAGTTGTGAAAGTGGATCCTTCAATCAAAGTGAAGGTCATTGTTGCTCAGATTCGGGCTTTACATGACTACACAGTTAGTTATAAAAAGGTCTGGATTGGAAAAAATAAAGCAATCGAAAAAATTTATGGTAACTGGGAAGAGTCGTACAATCAACTCTCACAATGGTTGTTGGTTATGAAAACGTTTGCTCCAGGAACTAAAATAGAAATGGAAACCATCCCAGCTTATCATGAGAATAGTTTGATAGGTGGGATAAGGATTTTTCATAGACTATTTTGGGCTTTTGATCCGTGTATATCTGCATTTAAATTCTGCAAATCAATAGTACAAGTTGATGGGACTTGGTTGTACGAAAAGTACAAAGGAACTCTATTGGTAGCAGTTGCACAAGATGGGAACGACAACGTAATTCCTATTGCTTATGCTATTGTGGAAGGTGAGACAAAAGAAGGTTGGAGTTTCTTTTTGAGAAATTTGAGAAAATTTGTCACTCCACAAGCCAACATTTGTTTGATTTCAGATAGACATGAATCTATTAAGAGTGCTTATAATATTTCTGCAAATGGGTGGCAAGATCCTCCGTCAAAGCATATGTTCTGCGTCAGACATATTTCACAAAATTTTGCAAGGGAATTTAAAGACAATGCTTTGAAGAATAAAGTTATTTTTATGGGTAATAGTTTTCATTCTTAATTTTTATAATTACTGTAATTTTTAGTAATTTCATTCTTAATTTATATAATTGTCTACTGTTTCAATACAGGTTACTCGATCAATGAGCCTACATATCGATACTACCGCAGAGAAATCGACATACTAAATCCGGAGGCTTTGAAATGGTTAGACAATATACCTCGACATGATTGGATTCAAGCATTCGATGGAGGTAGTCGTTGGGGTCAGATGACAACCAACCTTGTGGAGTCAATGAATGCAGTATTAAAAGGCCCACGAAACCTTCCCATAACTGCTTTGGTCCAATCAACTTATTTTAAAACAGGGACACTGTTTCCAACCATGGAAAAACGACACACATCAATTTTAGCTTTTGGTCAGGTATACACAGAAGCTTGCATAAATTTTATGAAATTGGAAATAAGTAAATCCAATAGTCATAGGGTGGATAGTTTTGACCGGAGCAACCATACTTTCATGGTGCACGAGACACTGGTTCCAATAGAAGGACGACCAATTGGTTATTTCAGTGTAAACCTTTCTAACAAGTGGTGCGATTGTGGAATATATCAAGCTAAACATATGCCTTGTTCACATGTCATAGCAGCATGTTCTAGCATTAAATATAATTATCGGAGTCTTATACCTGATGTGTATAAGGTGGAAACGGTACTAAAAGTCTGTGATGAAGTGTTCCAATCCATACCAAACAAATGATATTGGCCACAATATGAAGGTGTTAAGGTGTGTCACAATCCACTAATGCAGAGAGTCAAGAAAGGTCGCCCAAAGAGCAAACGCCTTAGAACAGAAATGGACAGTACAGAAAGAGTACCAAGAAAATGCGAATTATGCCGGGTCTCTGGTCATACTAGAAAACATTGTGCAAACGCTGCTGGCACATCTACTCAAATTTGATGTATATTTATTATTAATTTAATGTATTTTAATTTTTATGTTAGCTATATAAATTTCTTTTCATTTAATTGTTATTATTATTATTCAATTTTTATTATCATTTATTTATTTAATTATTTTGAAATTTATAATATAATATATATAATTTATAATATAATTTTAAATATAATAATTTTCAATTATAAGTATAATAATTATTTATTATCATAATAACAATAGTAAAAATATAACATTTATTTATAATTTATTAATGTATTTTTTAAAATTTATTATTAGTAGTTTTATTTTTTAAATAATTAAATTAATAATTTAATTTAATTATAATAATTTTTAATTATACGTATAATAATAATTTATTATAACAATAATAATAATTAAATTATAAACTTTATTTACAAATTTATTAATATATTTTATTTTTTAAATAATTAAATTAATAATAATAATAATAAACAATTTTTCAAAAAAAAAATACAAAAAAAAAACAAAAAAATGAGCCATTCGTGTAGGAGGTCGTTCCCCAGGGAGAGGCTTCCTCTTCAGGAGGTCGCTTCCCCAGGGAGAGACTTCCTGTTGAGTTTAAAAAGTGTGGCATTTTGGGAAATTTTTTTCAAACTGTGACATTTAAGGAATTTTTGTTCAAAAAAGGGATATTTGGATAAAAAACTCTGTTTGTGAACTATTTGAAAAATTTTAAATAGAACTTTAAACTAAAAAGTGTCGGATCTATCGGTGACAATTGCCGTAAAACTTTAACAATGAAGTTGTTGATGAAAATTGTATGTAGCAAATTTTAAAGTGTGTTGTTATATTAGATTTTATGTTTCGATTCGCCCCACTAGATGCAAATAGGATGAAAAGTGAATCATCTCTTCAAGATTTTTAGAAAAACCCTTGATATAATTTACACTAACACGCCAATAACATCTTTCAATAGCATGTTATAAAAGGATATTTTCTAAAAATTACTCAAACATGATAGAAAAATACGATGACTTAGAATATAAAAATGAATGAGATATGTTGAGACAAAATCTCTCCAAATTGGTTTTAATGATAACAAAATTAATAAAAAGATTATGATTGTGTTTTAAAGACTAATATGTGCTCTTGAGTGTATTCACATAAGAAAAACAGGGTATTATTCATTAAGGAAGAAGAAGAAAATTCTAAGTCAAATACTAAGTATTGAAAATGCTGAGGATGGCCTCTCGAGCTGCAGATCTGCATCCTCGCTGGTTTGAATTCATTCAACAAGGGGCTGAACAATATTAAAAGATGAATTATTTGAATTCATTCATCAAGGGCAGAATAGTACTAAAGAATGTTTTATTCAACAAGGGCAAAATGGTATTAAAGAATGAATTGGTGATTCATTTAATAAAGGCAAAATATTAGTATTTTAAAAGAAAGGTCTTGGAAGAAAAGTTACAAGAATCCAAAAGAAAGGCACGTTGAAAGATGATGGTAGCATGTGTCTAGAGTCAACATTTTGAAATGCATCATGAAGGCAACTAATCATGTCATAGGCTTCTTAGGCAAAAAGCTACATAATACCATTTGGTGTTTTGAAAGGGATTATAATATTAATATTCAAAAAGGCATCAACAAAGCATGTCTTAAATAAATGAATCACATGTCTTAAGGCAAGACAAGAAGACCTCACGTGAAGCCTTCACATAGTCTTGAAGAAAGAATTGAAAAGAACATCACATGTCTTGCAAAGGCATTAAATGGAGGAAAGAGAAAAAGCTCACATGTGAAGCTTTATCAAGGCATTGAAGAAAGAGAAGGAAATTGACTCCACACAACATTCAAACCTTAAAACAAGGAAAGAATAGGACAACTCATGTCCCCAAATGCCAAGAAACCAACTACCTCGTACTAAAACATGGAAGACACATTTTCAAATGAACTGAATGGCATTTTCGTAATTATGAAGAAAAACCTTGGCATTTCTCAAATGGAGTTCCAAACGGTCATGAAATGCTTGGCTTATGAAATGAACATGACAAGAACTCTATAAATTGCAGCAAGCTGATATTCTTCAACACACAACATACTTGCATAAAAAGATCAAGCATCTTAAAGCTAATCAAGAGCAAAACACCCTCACTTCTTACTTTCTTTGATCCTACACTATATCTTTGTATATCATTTGAGAAAGTATTAAGTATCAATCACTCTCTTATCACTTTGTAATTTCCAGTGAGTTACACTTGGAAATATTCAGAAATTGAGTGTAAGCTTGGTGAAGCTAAAGAATACACGAGTTGTAATCATCCTCGGGTTGAGGATTGATCCCTTTGAAAGTTAGTGAAATCTCACAAGGGTGTGAGGACTGGACGTAGCCATCTTTGGGTGAACCAGTATAAAAATTGTGTGTGTGTCCCTCTTACTCTACCTCTACTCTTTTGCTCAACTTAAATCTAACAAGCTTAAAATCTCATCCTCGAGCTACCCATCCTTTGTGAGAGGATAGTTTTCAAACACATAGAAATTATTTTTAAAAACAGCAAAATCCCTATTCAACCCCCCCCCCTTCTAGTGATATTTAGCTACATCAAGATAGAGTTGATAACAATGACAAAGTTTTCATTTTATCAAAAAATAACACAATTTATAAAAGTATAATATCACTTAAAAATATCACTTAAAAAATAGGTACAACTTTTGTTTGTCATTAATTTAATTTGTAGAAAACTATATACAAATAACGTTAATAATTTAATTGAATAGTTGCAAGAGAATGATGGTTAAACAATATCCCTTTTCCTGCTGTCAATAGGCACACAATCACTCTCAATTAAAAACAAAGAACGATAAAGAACGACAAAGAATGATAAAGAAGGTCAGTAGTCACACAACCACTCTCAATTAAAAAACAAAGAAGGATAAAGAAGGTCACTCATCTTGTACTATGGAAGGATTTTAAATTTTTAAATAATTAATTTGATATTAAAATTGTTTTAGAATATATATATATTGATTAATTTTATGATTAATTTATTAATCTTGTACATATTAGATTAAACGAGTGATATAAATAATAAATATTATATTTTGTTATTTTATATATTTTTATGTAATATTTTAAAGAATAAAATTTTATACGATTTTATATATATATATATATGCGTGTACATAATAAATGTGATATTTTCATGTGGTATTATGTGGACATGAGTTATATCTCAATTATTTCTAACTATTTTTTATTTTTAGTTATTTATTTGATAAAAAATATCTTGAGATATTAATAATACTACGATTGATTTTCTTTATTTTTATATATTTTCTATAGCAGTGATTTTATGCATATTTATTGGAATTTAATAATTAATATAAGTTGTTGATGTTATATTTATTTATTTTATTGTTT
>JBBPBT010000722.1:1350228-1373615 GCA_037974875.1 Cicer bijugum | reverse complement strand
TAAGAATTGACAAATTGTATTTTTTTAATTGTTTGTCGTTTCTTCTTCTTTATGGTATTAAGATGGTGATTACATTTTAATTATTAAAATATTATAATATATTTAAATATAATGAATTACCAATAATAACTTAATATAAAATTAAGTTTATAATAATTATTATATTTTTTATTGTTAGTTTTTCAATCATATACAAATAATTAAAATATTATGATGTATTTAAATATAATGAATTATTAATAGTAATTTAATATGAACTTAAGTTTATAATAATAGTTATGTTTTTATTGTTAGTTTGTTATAATCAAAGATATGTATGCAAAGTTATGATACAAAAATGATGTAGAGTGATTATTCTTTAGATACAAGGTTAGTGTTTTTGGTTTATCCTAAGTTTCTTTCACCAAATTCATCTTATTCAAGGCGCATAAGAACATAGATATGGACAAACGGTACTTTCTTAGTTGTTTGTCTTTTCTTGTTCTTTGTGGTATTTGTGGTATTAAGATGGTTGTTACATTTTAATTATGAAAATATAATTAAAATATTGTTATGTATTTAAATGTAATGAATTACCAATAAAAATTTAATATGAAATTAAGTTTATAATAATAGTTATGTTTTTTATTGTTAGTTTTTTAATCATAGAGATGTATGCAAAGTTATGATATAAAAATTATAGATGTTTTGATTTATCATATGTTTCCTTCACCAAATTCATCTTATTCAAAATACATTAGACCATAAAAAATTGTATTTTCTTAATTATTTGTCTTTTTTTTTTCTTTGTGCTTTTAAAATGGTTGTTACATTTTAATTATTAAAATTGAATTAAAATATTGTGATGTATTTGAATATAATGAATACCCAATAGTAACTTAATATAAAATTAAATTTATAATAATAGGTATGTTTTTTATTGTTAGATTTAAATCATAGAGATATATATAAAGTTATAATATAAAAATTATAGAGTCCTTCAAGGATAAAAATTAGTTTTTTTGGTTTATCATAGATTTTGTTCCCCAAATTCATCTTATTCAAAGTACATCAGACTATAAACATTGACAAATTGTATTTTTTTTTTTAATTGTTTGTCATTTCTTCTTCTTGTTTTTGTTATTTATTATTTTTTTATGCATGCATTAAGTAGAAAGAATATTTAGAATACTGTCCGAATGAACTATTGGTGTGAATTGTAAACAACACCGTATGAAGCTATGTTCCCTTATGAGCATATGACCGAACGACTACTAAAACAAATTTGTTATACTATTTTTATATATAGTTGAACTATAAATCTAAAAGAATAAAAGAATTGAAAATGTTATTTTGTGGTTTAAGAATTCAAAAGTGTTCAAGAGCCTAAAAGAATGTCGATATTAGTTAAAGAAAAACAAACTATTTGTATCCAAAGAAAATGTGTTGTCCATATTAAATTATAAGTGAAAGACATATAAAAAAATAGAAGATGGGTAAAATTAAATGGAGAAAGAAAATGTCCTAAGTATAATAGATTAGAATTGATAAATATATTAGATTAGTACTGAAAGACGTACATAAAAAAGAGAAAAAATAGAAGATGGATAAAATTTAAGTAGAGAAAGAAAATGATATGATTTGACCCAACTGAGGAGGCCACCAAGAAGTTACACAATCTTACATTTTCTATTGATACTTTAGGTGAGAATTGAGAAGTCATGAATGATTTAATGTTGTGTAGCCACAAAACTATATCTAAAGTGTGTTCTCCACCAAAGTTTAAGAAGAAATGGAGATAATGATTCTTGATATAACATAAGACGTGATGTATTTTATTACCAACTAACCTGAATATACAAAGATAGAATAGATGAGCTATGAAAGTTGATTGAAGAGAGAAGATGTAAAATTATTTTTATGAGAAGTTTTAATAAAATCATTTTCAAGAAGAGCTTTAGTGTGTGGATTCTCAATATATTTATATGAAGTTGTGTAAGATGCAAAAGTTAAATTGAGAAATAAAATATTGAGCTACAAAAGCTAAATTGAAAAATAAAATGTGAGATAAATTGTAAAAGTATATAAAAGGTGTTACATAAAAATATAAATGATGATAAATAAATGATATGATGTGACACATAAGTGTGTGACGTGTCGTATAATAGAGTTCGAGATTTGTTTTAATATATTATAATAGATTGTGTGTACGAGATGTAAATCTATTGATGTAGTTATTATTGAAACGTAAATATATTATTGTGTGAATTTAATAATTTGTTGAAGTCCCACATTAAAAAGAAATATTTTTATAAATTTAAGTGGAAAGAAACTTGTTTTAAAATTCGAGTACCATATTGGAAAAAAAATATTTTTAGTAAATTCAAGCGAAAATAAACCTGTTTTCTAAAATTCAAGTTCCACATTGGAAAGAAATTTCTTTGAAATTCGACATTGGAAAGCTCTAATATTTTGAGTAGTTTCAAATCTATACATACTAAAGTCTCACATTGGTTAGAAAATAAATGATAGTTTACTTCCATCACTATATAATGAGCTTAAAACTATTGTGAAAAGTACACCAAAGTTGGATGTTTTTCCCAACTTTCTCTTTTTTTATATTCTGCTCGCCTAATTTCGAGCAACTTCTCCCCTTTCTTTTTGTCCCTGAGTAACTTTAACCGTCAAATTGAGAGTGACTTTAATCGCCATATTGAGGGTGTAGTGCAAGTGAATCTGAGAATCTGAGCTGTTTTTATCTTGGGGGTTTTGTGGTTGATAGTTTGGGCAGTGCTGCGAAACATCTTAAAGAGAGCCAGCCATCTTAAAGAGAGCGACATAGTCTGCGATTCAATCCAATAATTTGTTGAACTCAAGTATAAGCAAATATCACAATTCCTACGACAAAAATCTCTTACAAACATATGCATTTTTTTTTTCTTATAATTTAGTCTAGAGGAATTAGTATTGCTTACAATGACCATAATCTATAACCAAAGATAGCGCACAGGCACAAATCACTTAATCAAAATCATATAGCCATAATGGCGTAATAAAGTTGAACTGAACATAAACTAAAAAAGAATCACAAAAACAGTGGCAACTTACAACTAGTTGTACTACAACATCAAAACTTCATTTAAATTTTTGAAAAAGTAAATAAATAAATAAAGTTATCATCATTATTTTCGTGAATTTTGAATTTAAATAAACAAAGTTATCATCAATATTTTCGTGAATTTTGATATTAGCATTTAGTTCATTCAACTTATTAACAAATTTAACTCAATCTCAAATTTGTTAAAAAAAAGTGATATCTCACAATAATAAATTATACTGATAACAACGATAATTTAATTAAAGTTGTGCAAAATATACAATTATGAAGTCCAAATCTATAATTAGATCCGAATGAGTTATAAAATAACATGTTAAAAATGATATGGGTAGCAACCGACCCATTTCCAATGGGTTAGATATCCAACCCATACTCTCATTTCAAAGTGTTTTGTATCCGGTTATTAACCATTATCCAGTAACCCAAACTTCAGATCATAAAGGCTTTTCAGATTTACGAAATCAGATTGCAAATTAACAATCAACCTCTTTCCCTCAATATTTTGCAACCCACACCGATGGTCAAATTGTGTGATGAGTTTCGAAATTCCTAGAATAACCGTCGAAAAGCTTCCACCTCTCGTACTTGAAGCTTCTTAACGACACCACCTCACCACAGTTTTAGCCTAAGAACAACCTCCTTCCATTTTCTTTATCTTAACTATTTTTTTTAATGCATTACTTATTATTCTCGCTTGTTTCATTTAACTTTCAAATGTGATTATTAAAAACTCTGCAAAATAAAGCTGACTTTATTTCTCGTTGATAAACAATGATATTTCCTACTTCCTTTTTTATTTTTGAGTTGGTTTATTACAACTCTTTTTTAATAATCATTTTAAGGGTTTTATCAGTGTTATATCTTTTGAAAAAATTAGAATATGACCTAAATCTAAAAATTATTTAAAATGAAAAGTTCTTCTGATTTTGAATAACTTTTTTATAAAAATAATTTTTTATAATAGATTTTAAAAATATAAAAATCAGTTTTTATCATAGTAAATTAATTTAAAATAATTTTCATTTTTTTTAAAGTCTTTCAAAAAATAATTTTTAAATTATTGAGTGTCTTAATCAGTTTTTTCATAATCTATAACAAACATATTATTTATTATTATTCTTAAATTTTGATAAATAACATATTTAAAACCATATTTGACAAATAACCAATTTTAAATTGAGTTGTAAAAATAACCGATTATATAATTTTACCCGTACTCTTGGATCACTGGATTTAAATAGAAAGTGATTTTAGTTAACCGGCCTTATCCACATAAGTGGTGTGTGAATGAATATGATTTGATTTTTGAAAAATACCAATCATGCACAACTTCAAATATCATGCACAACTTCAAATCTAGTGTATAAAGATGTACAAAACAAAAGTAGGGAGGGAAAATAGTAACACAGACAGCACCACCTGTTGGAGAGATAGTGGTTGTCAGGGTTTCTTATGGTGGTTGTAATATAGAAAAAGAAATCCAAGCAAAGTAGTGGTTAAACAGTGGTATGTTTACCACCGCACTGCCAAATCCGTTTTGCTATGCTACACTATTCTTCTTCTTCTTTTTATAAATATTTAGTTAGGGTTATGTGATTGAAATTGATTTTAGTGAGAATAAAATATATGTCAATATATGATGTCGGAACAACAATGGTGATTCTGATGATGTCCATGCGCATGCAAACTAAGTACGCATACACAAATTGAGTCTGCATAGGAACCTACGTGAATTGAGTTTGCGTAGAAATCTAAGTTAACTAAGTTTACATACATGAACTTAGTCTGCGTACGTATATTGAGTTTGCGACGCAACATACTTTATTGTGTTTTAATTATGATATGGTTATACAGAAATGATGTGCACTATATTTACTCATAGAGCATATTGAGTTATAATTAATGATACTGCTAATCATGAGAGTCATCATGTTAGACTGATTGCTTCTACACAAACTTAGTGTCTTGAGTGGTAGGAGGTGCACCGAGATAGATGGGCATAACGGGAACAATGACGATTACAATAACAATAGAAAGCACAACATGCCCAATAGGAAGAGCAGACCCAACAGGAAGAACAAACACAATATGAGGTCCAACAAGAGCAAATGGATTAACCTCCACAAGCTAATGGATATCCTCTTGTTGACACATTTGTCCAAGACATTTGGTGACCACATGACCACTCGACTTTGGAATGGAGTGACAATTTCTCTATCATATTAAATTTTTAATAATTGTTGTCATAATCTCTCTCACATGCTGAAAACAACCCATCATCAACCAACAAAAAGGAAGTAGCTAACAAGATAAAGATGTAGCCTTTATATGTCTTGAAGAAAGGAAAAAGAAAAGGTCAACTCACGTCCAAGTTCCTAGGAGTTTTGAACCTCGTGCAAAAGGATGGACTGAACCAGTTCAAGGATAGTTGGATGGCAATCCCAAAAATATAAGGAAAGACCTTGGACTTTTTGATTGAAGACCCCAATGGTCATAAAGCTTATGACACTTGAAAAGAGCACCTCAAAGTCTCTATAAAAGGCAGTATGCTCTTCATTATCAACACAAAACAACATTGCATAAAAAAGATCAAGTATCTTAAAGCTATCAAGAGCAATATCCATCATCTCTTTATATTTTCTATAATCTTACACTAGATATTTGAAATAATTTGAAATATCTTTTTAGAAAGTGTTTAAACAAAGAGAAACATCATATTCATATTACTTTGTAATTTCCATGTAAGTTACACTTGGAAATAGTTGGAACTTATAAGAAACAAAGTTGTAAGCTTGGTGAAACTAAAGGATACACAACATGTAATCAACATCTGTGAGAGGTTAATCAGTTTGATTGTTAGTAAAATCTCACAAGTGTGTGAGGACTGGACGTAACCTTCATTGGATAAACTAGTATACAAGTTGTGTGTGTCACTCTATTCTCTCTCTCTTCTATTGAATTTAAATTTAAAGTTTTAAATTCCTATCCTCGGATTCACATCCTCTAAGGAAACCACTTTTGTTGCGTCCATCCCTAATCATCATCTAAAAAAACTACTTCCAAAATATCCACTTCAAAAAAATCTAAAACTCCTTCAACCAAAAAAGTCTCAACCTCCTACCAAAAAATCACGCTCATCTCCTCCCAAAACATCTTCTAACATCCCACTATTTGACTCTCCTGTTTTGGAGAGAAATTACTTTTCCAATTGAAGAAATAAATTAGTTGTCAATGGAAAACTCATTGACCTTAATGACTTGAAACAAAGTGGTTTCAATGTGGAAGAAGTTTTCGATCAGCTGGAATGGGCTTCTTTCCTACGCATAAATGAACCCCAATACCCACGTCTCGTGAAAGCCTTCTACACTGCCTGTAATGGATCTAAAGGAAGTTCTAGCTTTAGCTTCATACTCAAAGGGGGTTCACCTGGAAGTCAACCCCACCACTTTGTGCCAAATTCTTGACATTAATGATGCATGGGATAACTATTTTTCTGAAACTTGGTATTCACAATATCAAATCACTCGATCCTCTGCCATCCAAAATATTTTGATAAATTCCCCTAAACCTCTTGTGGCTTCAAACCTTCTCTCTCTATGTCGTATCCTACATAATATCTGTGTGCACTCTATAGTGCCAAGGGCATGAAGTTTTGAAAATGTCACAGAGCTTGACATCCTGCTTATCCATCATCTAATGACTGGAACACCCCTCTATCTGGGAAATATAATATTTAGTTTCATGTTGAATGTTGCTGTCTTAGGTCGATCAGCTCCTTTTAGGATGATCTTGACCAAAGTTTTTAAATTTTTCAACATTCCTCTTGATGATGAACAATCTATTCAATTCAACAATTCAATTTCCATGAAAAATGTCAAATAGATGAGACTTGATCTTCCTGAACAAACTACAACTACAAAAGCCTTCATTCACAAAAAATCATCATCTACATCACCACCAACTTCAAAGAAAAAGAAGACTCCTCGTTCTCCATCTGCAAATCCATAACCTAAACCTGTCATTGATCAACCTCCTCTAGTGGTTACTGTTTCTCCACATATAAAGGAACCATCTCTTCCTACTGCTTACACTCCCACTCCTTCATTTGACTCAACTGATTCCATTATTCCTCAATCTCCACTACTCAACAAATTCCCCTCAACGCGTGATGACACTCCTCCAATTGAGGATGCCTTTGAAGGCGATCATCTACCACATATAGAGGATGATGAAGAACTATACTTAGATATGAATATATCTTACAACCACCCCTCTTCAAAGAGCCCTCCTGAAGACGTGCCTGCTGAAATTTCCTCCAATCCAACTCAAGTAAGTTTGAACTCTGCTCCTCCTTCTCCAAAAAATGCACCATTTACTCTACCCCAATCTTAGAAGAACCGTCCCAACCTATTCCAGAGGTTCCTGAGCATTTTGGCTCCATTGACTCCTCCCTAGCTACAACATTTGTTAATTTTTCAAAAGATAAGGCTGAAAGCTTGCACAACAAAAGTGCGAGTGTAAATGATGAACCCAAAGAATCAAAGCCCAATAAGAGGACAGCAGGAAAACAGAACAACAAGCAGTTGAAGCTTCTAAAGACCATTAGGAAGGATCAAAAGAAATTACTTGTCAATTTCACTCACTTCTAAAAAACCATTGCTCAATTTGGCCTCATTCTTGAATGGGTCACCAAACATTTGGTTCCTTCTATTGCTTCTGACGATCATCCTTTTGTGCTACTAGCTCAGCCATCCTATGTTCCTAACTCATCATCCTTATCATATGAAGATTCGTCCTCCTCCGAATGACTCTACTTTGTTTTACTACTTTTTGTTGCCGACTTCATTCAAGGGGAGTCAGGTTATGTGAAACTTTTTGTCATAGGTTTTGAAGTAATATGTTGGTCATTTTGTTTTGGAATTATCTTTAAGTTGTTGGAATATTTGAATCATTTATGTCTCAGTTCAATGAAAGTTCTATTTTCCTCAATATTGCATAATCTCAAAATTGCTTTTAATTTGAAGTTTAAAAGGGGAAATTTTTCAAAACTATTACTTGTATGATTTAGGGGGAGCTTAATTATTTCTTCCTTACATATTACAATAATCATAATCTAAAGAATTTTGTCATCATAAAAAAGGGAGAGATTGTTGAGACAAAATCCCTCTCAAATGGTTTTAATGATAACAAAATTATGTAAAAAATTATGATTGTGGTTAATGACTAATATGCGTTTTTGAGTGAATTCATATAAGAAAACATGTTATTAATCATTAAGACAAAAAAGAGAAAAATTTGATTCAAATCTGGAGATTGGAATACAAGAGGATGACCTCCTAATAGGACGAAGCTTTAAAACTGCAAAATACTCATCCTCACCGAAACAAATGTTTTTTATTCATTAAGAGAAGATAAAACAACATTAAAGAATGAATGATTAAAGCATTTGAAATAAAGAAGTTAGAAGGCAAAATGAATAGGTACGAGGACGAATTGTACTAGGTTAGAGGATGAGTCTATGGTCAACATCATTGAAAGCGATCCAAGATATCTCTCACATGCTGAAATCGACCCAACATTAACCTACAAAAAGGAAGTAGCTAACAATACAAAGATGTAGCCCTTACATGTCTTGAAGAAAGGAAAAAGAAAATGACAACTCATGTCCAAGTTCCTAGGAGTTCTGAACCTCATGCAAAAGGATGGACTGTACTAATCCAAGGATAGTTGGATGACAATCCCATAAATAAAAGGAAAGACCTTAGACTTTTTGATTGAAGACCCAATAGTCATATAGCTTTTGACACTTGGAAAGAGCACCTCGAAGTCTCTATAAAAGGCAGTATGCTCTTCATCATCAACACACAACGACATTGCATAAAAAAGATCAAGTATCTTAAAGCTATCAAGAGCAATTTCCATCATCTCTTTATACTTTCTATAATCCTCACTAGATCTTTGAAATATCTTTTTAGAAAGTGTTTAAGTAAATAGAAACATCATATTCTTATCACTTTTTAATTTCCACATGAGTTACACTTGGAAATAGTTGGAACTTGTAAGAAACAAGGTTGTAAGCTTGGTGAGGATAAAAAATACACAATGTGTAATCAACCTCTGTGACAGGTTAATCAGTTTGATCGTTGGTAAAAGTTCATAAGTGTGTGAGGACTGGACGTAACCTTCATTCGGTGAACCAGTATAAAAGTTGTGTGTGTCACTCTTTATTATCTCTCTCTTCTATTCAATTTAAATTTAAAGTTTTAAATTTCTATCATCAGATTCGCATCCTCTCAGAGGGGATAACATTTCAATACATGTGAAAAACTTTTTCAATCAGCAAAATCTCTATTCAACTCCCCTTCTAGTGATATTTAGCTAAATAAATTGGCATCAGAGCAAGGTTCTCTAGAAAATTACATCTAACAGTGTAAGAGAAAAAGATCCAAAGAAAAAATGTCAAAAGCTAAGTATATTCCTGAAGGAGGATCATCCAACAGATCTCCCTATTTGATGGTACAGATTACTACCACTGGAAAGGTAAGATGAGACTATTTCTGATATCATAAGATAACAACTTGTGGTATGTGGTTGAAAACGGGGATCACGTCATCAAATAACAACAAAAATTATAGTCTCAAAAGTCAAAACATAATTAATTTAGGATCAAGTAATTCCATTAGGCATCATAATTGCAACTGAGAAAAAAAGCATTTGTCTTCATATCATATCAATTTGAGGTTGTAATGGAAAAAACACAATGGATTCAATCTATGAAAGCAAACACACAAAATACAAAGGTTTATAGCAAGTGGACCATGACCAAAAAAGGTTGATGAGAGATTATTCCAGTTGGTTGAGCACGTTTAGTAATATCTAGGTTATCCTATTCCTGTGATGCAATTCAGACATTTATAAATATTTTCAAAATATATTTTAATAACTTAACATTAACATTATTGTTCCTGCTAGGCTTTCTCACAAAAAATTAATGAACTCGTCTGTTAAGTACTAGTCCTCCATAACAATACTTGAAAATGACTCAAATGCCTAGTAGATTGCTCTACAAGCTCATCTCTAGTAGAAAAAAGAGCAACAACTGGAGTAGGATACATCTGCACCAAAGCAATTTTTCTCATCATTACATATATCAAAACTAAAATTCAAAAGAAAAAATATAAAAGAGAACACAAAAATGCCTATGTGCTAGGATCTAAGTAGAAACCAAGTGCCATAATTTTGAGAAGCTAGATATATTACAGATTTCAGGAAATGCTTAAACAAAATACCCTTATTGTTGTCACACCAACTGTAGATAACTCATGTACAAGAGCTCGTAATTAAGAAAATAAAGAACTGAGGGAGGGAGAAAAACTGAAAAAGTCATAAAAGTTAGAGAAAATTACAGTTTCCATATTCAATATCATTTTTCTCATACCTTTCTGTCTTGGTACCAGAGCACTTAAGCTTGAAGGCTCTCGATACAATCATGTCATCCGCTGCTAACACAAATGACCTACCTACAACTGTCTCTGTCAAGCTGGATAGATAACTACCTCCTATGGAAGTCACTAGTTCTTCCATTGATTAGAGGAAGCAAACTTGATGGTTACATTCTAGGAACCAAAGAATGTCCTGAATAGTTTGTCAACACAAAGGACAAAACTAAGAAAAGCAATCCTGACTATGAAGAGTGGATTGCAGATGATCAAGCTCTCCTAGGATGGCTAAGAAATTCAATGGCCATTGACATTGCAACACAGTTGCTGCATTGTGAAACCTCTAAGGAACTTTGGAATGAAGCACAAAGCCTAGCAGGTGCACACACAAAATCAAGAACAATCTACCTCAAATCAGAATTTCATAACACCCTCAAAGGAGAAATGAAGATGGATTAGTATCTTCTCAAAATGAAGAACCTCTCTGACAAATTAAAACTGGCAGGATCACCAATCTCCAGCTCAGACCTGATAATTCAGACATTGAATGGTCTGGATGCTGATTGTAATCCTGTGGTGGTCAAATTATCTGATCAAATCAACCTTACGTGGGTTGATCTACAAGCCCAACTATTGGCATTTGAAAACAGAATGGAACAACTGAACAATTTCAGTAATCTCTCAATGAATGCTTCAGCAAACCTTGCAAGCCAAACTCATTTCAGAAGCAACAAATCTGGGACACGAGGCAACTGGAGAGGTTCTAACTTCAGAGGAGGTAGAGGAAGAGGTAGATCTAAACCAACATGCCAAGTATGCAACAAGATAGGTCACACTGCAGTGCAATGTTTTTACCGCTTTGACAAATCATACACATGCTCAAATCACTATGCTGAGAATACCAAGCAAGAAAATCACAGTGCTTTCATAACCTCACCTTACCACGGTCAGGACTATGAATGGTATTTCGACAATGGAGCTAGCAATCATGTGACTCATCAAAATGAGAAACTCCAAGATCTCAGTGAAAGCAATGGTAAGAATTCTCTGCTAGTTGGCAATGGTAACAGGTTGAGAATATTGGGCTCAGGCTCGACTGAATTAAATAAACTCAACCTGCATAATGTCTTGTATGTCCCTGAAATAACCAAAAACCTGTTAAGTATATCTAAATTAACTGCAGACAATAATGCTATTGTTGAATTTGATGCAAACTATTGCTATGTGAAGGACAAAATGACATGGAATGCATTACTAAAAGGGAAAGTTAAAGATGGATTATATCAACTTTCAAGTGCCAACTCCCAAGTCAATAAAGACCCATGTATCTACATGTCAGTCAAGGAGAATTGGCATAGAAAGCTTGGACATCCCAACAATAAAGTCCTGGAAAAGGTGTTGAAGAACTGCAATGTGAAGACATCACCAAATGATCAATTTTCATTCTGTGAAGCTTGTCAATTTGGAAAACTTCACTTGCTACCATTTACATCATCCTGTTCTCATGCTAAGGAACCTTTAGATTTAATTCATAGTGATGTATGGGGTCCAGCCCCAATTTTATCTCCATCTAATTTCAAGTACTATGTTCACTTTGTTGATGATTTCAGCAAATTCACTTGGATTTTTCCCTTAAAACAAAAATCAGAAACAGTACATGCTTTCACTCAATTCAAAAACATGGTTGAAAATCAGTTTAGCAGGAAAATAAAAATCCTGCAATGTGACGATGGAGGTGAGTATAAACCGATTCAGAAAATAGCCATAGAGTCAGGAATCCAATTTAGAATGTCATGTCTATATACCTCTCAGCAGAATGGTAGAGCAGAAAGAAAACATCGACATGTGGCTAAATTAGGACTCACACTACTAGCACATGCCAAAATGCCCTTACACTACTGGTGGGAAGCTTTCTCGACCTCAGTTTTTCTTATCAACAGATTGCCCTCGTCAGTTAACCCAAATAAAAGTCCATATTCATCATTGTTTGGAAAGGAACCTGACTATGATGCCTTGAATCCTTTCGGCTGTGCATGCTACCCTTGCCTCAAACCATACAATCAACACAAACTTCAAGTCCACACCACTAGGTGTGTGTTCTTGGGATATAGCAACTCTCACAAGGGATATAAGTGCCTCAATTCTCATGGAAGAATTTTTGTCTCAAGACATGTTGTCTTCAATGAGAATCATTTTCCATTTTATGATGGCTTTCTTGACACAAGGAATCCATTAAAAACTCTAATTGAAAGAGTCCCTATTGTTCTTCCTCCTTTACCTACAGGTACCACTACAAGTCACACAATTGAACCAAGTAACAATGATGTGAACCACCAGGAAGAAGACCTAGCGGTTCATGAAGATCAACCAGTCCTCAGTGAGATCTCTGTCACTGCAGATGAGGCAACTTCTCATACAAATGAAGCACCAGCAACAACAAGCTCAATACAGGACACAGACCCAGTAGAGAACACATTAGAAGACAATCAACATGTCCAGCAGATACGTACTAGGAGCAAGGCAGGAATCTACAAACCCAAACTACCTTATATAGGACTGACAGAGACACACAAAGAGGATAAGGAACCAGAAAATGTCAATGAAGCACAAGTCAAAACAAGGTGGAAAGAAGCCATGGATGCATAATTTAAAGCTCTAACAGCAAATCACACTTGGACACTGGTACCATTTCAGGGGAAGAATAATATCATAGATTCAAAGTGGGGTTTTAAAACCAAGTACAAGGCAAATGGCTTAATTAAAAGAAGAAAAGCAAGAATGGTTGCCAAAGGTTTCCAATAAACTGCAGGTGTGGACTATGATGAGACCTTCAGTCCAGTGATCAAATCCAGCACTGTAAGAATTGTTCTATCCATTGCAGTACATCTAAATTGGGAAGTTAGGCAATTGGACATAAAAAATGAATTCTTGAATGGCAATCTCAAAGAAACTGTGTTTATGCATCAACCAGAAGGATATATAGACTCAACCAAACCATATCACATATGCAAATTAACCAAGGCAATCTATGGCCTGAAGCAAGCCCCAAGGGCATGGTTCGACAGATTGAAGGGTACTCTACTAAAATGGGGATTTCAAAATACCAAGAGTGATTTATCATTGTTTGCCCTTAGAGGAACTGACATATCACACTTCTCCTCATATATGTTGATGACATAATAGTAACAGGGAGCAACAAAACGGTCCTAGAGACCTTCATCACTCAACTAAACATTACTTTCTCTCTTAAAGACCTAGGTCCTCTACACTACTTCCTGGGAATTGAAGTACACAGAGATACTGGTGGAATGTACTTGAAACAAACAAAGTACATTAGAGACTTGCTCAAAAGGTTCAATATGGAAAAAGCCTCATCCTGTCCCACACCAATGGCAACAGGGAAACAACTAACTGCTGAACGAGAACCTATGGCCAACCCTACACTATACAGACAAGCAATAGGTGCATTACAGTACCTAATCAACACTAGGCCAGACATAGCGTTCTCGGTCAACAAACTCAGCCAATTTATGAGTTCCCCAACCATAGATCATTGGCAAGGAATAAAAAGGATATTAAGATATCTCCATAGAACAACAAATTTATGTCTTCATATCAAGTCCTCAACTGATCTTGATATTGTTGGATTCTCTGATGCAGATTGGGCTACTAGCATAGATGATAGGAAATCTGTGGCAGGACAATGTGTGTTCCTTGGTGAGACATTAATCTCGTGGGCCTCGAGAAAACAAAGAGTGGTGTCAAGGTCAAGTACTGAGGCAGAATACAGAGCGTTGGCTGACCTAGCAGCTGAAGTAGCTTGGATCAGATCGCTATTAGGTGAGCTAAAACTTCCTATGTCCAGGAAACCAGTTTTATGGTGTGATAACTTGAGTGCCAAGGCACTAGCAACCAATCCAGTGATGCATGCTCGATCCAAACATATTGAAATAGATGTCCACTACATACGTGATCAAGTACTTCAAGATCAAGTCACAATAGCCTACCTGCCCACATCAGATCAAATTGCAGATTGCTTTACCAAACCTCTCACACACACAAGGTTCAACATGATGAGAGACAAACTTGGGGTGACGATGTCACCATCAGTTTGAGAAGGGGAGTTAGAGAAAATTACAGTTTCCATATTCAATATCATTTTTCTCATACCTTTCTGTCTATAAACAATAAATATATTGTAGAGAAGAAATAAAGAATGGTACCTCTAGGCTTCAATACAAATCCCTTGCGAAGAGAACTGAGTTAAGCATGAATTTGCAAAGCAGACGATATCCCCCATATATTATCTGAGCAACAAACCAACATTGTGAGGTTATAATTGAACTGTTTTAAACAATCACTTCATGAACCACATCTATTACTTTCTCTAGAGGCTATAATCTTCATTTTGGCTTTAAAATGGCAATGAAACGTTAACTTTTGCAACATTAAAAAAAATGGAACGAAGGATGAGCATTAGACCAATCAAAGAGGAAATTTATACCTGAGATGCCATTGCTGCCATCTTGGTCCAAGCCACAAATCACACTTGAAGCCCTTGGTAGATCTGCAACCAGTATTAAATAATTCAAAAACAAAGACTAAAGCACCAAATCTGGTTGATGAACTGGTAAACATATAGTCTCAAAACATTATATAGGATCAAATAAAATAACTTCTTCCTAAGGTATCACAATACCAGCTGGGAAATAAAAAAAGAATGCATATGTCTTCAAATATTGCCTATCAACTTGAAGGTAGTGTATGGAAAAAAAATAATGGCATCTATTTATTAATGCACAAACATAAAAAAATATAAAGGTATAGAAAGAGGATCACAACCAACAAAAGGTTGAATGCAATGGTGAATTCCACATCCTAGGAGATGACCAAAGTTTAAGTTCTGGTTAATACAATTGTTGGGAAAGATGCCAACCGTTGGACAAACACATGTACTATAATCTAATTAATCCTAAATTATTCATATGAAGCAACTCAGATATTTATAAATATTTTCCATATATTTTAAAAATCTGAGAAAAAATACAAGGATGAAATTGAGACAGCATGTTGCAGAAAGAACTGAGACACCATGGATTTGCAACACAGATGATGTCCCATTCACTAGCACCGCAGCACAGACATGTTGGAAAATAATTATATTATTGTGTGAATTTAATAATTTGTTGAAGTCCCACATTGGAAAGAAATTTTTATTGTAAATTTAAGTGGAAAGAAACTTGTTAAGTCCCACATTGGAAAGAAATAATTTTAAAATACCACATTGGAAAACTCTAGTATTTTGAGTAGTTTCAAATCTATACATATTAAAGTCTCACATTGCTTAGAAAAGAAATGTGAGTTTACTTCCATCACTATATAAAGAGCATCAAACTATTGTGAAAAACACACCAAAGTTGAATGCTTTTCCCAACTTTCTCTTTTCTCCCTCTTATATGCTGCTCGCCAAATTTCGAGCAACTTCTCCCCTTTCTTTCTGTCCCTTTCGTTTTAGAGCGGTAATTATACCGCAGTCCCTTCCGGTTTTTAGAGCGGTTATTATACCGTAGTCCCTTCGGTTTTTTAGAGCGGTTATTATGCCGTAGTCCCTTCGGCTTTTTAGAGCGGTTATTATACCGTAGTCCCTTCGGTTTTTTAGAGCGGTTATTATACCGTAGTCCCTTCGGTTTTTTAGAGCGGTTATTATACCGTAGTCCCTTCGGTTTTTTAGAGCGGTTATTATACCGTAGTCTCTTTCGGTTTTTTAGAGCGATTATTATACCGTAGTCCCTTCGGTTTTTAGAGCGGTTGTTATGCCGCAGTCCCTTCGGTTTTTAGAGCGACTGTTATGCCGTAGTCCTTTTGTTTTTTTAGAGCGGTCGTTAAGCCGTAGTTATGAGTGGTCATAGTACCATATTGCGAATGACTTTAATTGTCATATTGAGAGTGACTTTAATCGTCATATTAAGAGTGGCTTTAAGCACCATATTGATGGTGTAATTCTAGAACAGTTTTCTACAGTGCAGTAAAACTCCGATACAGTGATCTGAGCTGTTTTATCCTGGGGACTTCGTGGTTGATAGTCTGCCTTGCACAATTTGGGCAGTGCCGCGAAATGTCTTTAAGAGAGCGACCTAGTCCGCGACTCAACCCAGTAATATCTTCGGTGGCATAAATTGTGATTTTTAAATAGTTTTTGAAACTCAAATTCCTACATTGTGAGATTATAATTGAACTGTTTTTAACATTCACTTCATGAACCACATCTATTACTTTCTCTAGAGGCTATATTCTTCATTTTGGCTTTAAAATGGCAATGAAACGTTAACTTTTGCAATATTAAAAAAAATGGAACGAAGGATGAGCATTAGACCGATCAAAGAGGAAATTTATACCTGAGATGCCATTGCTGCCATCTTGGTGCAAGCCACAAATCACACTTGAAGCCCTTGGTAGATCTGCAACCAGTATTAAATAATTCAAAAACAAAGACTAAAGCACCAAATTTGGTTGATGAACTGGTAAACATATAGTCTCAAAACATTATATAGGATCAAATAAAATAACTTCTTCCTAAGGTATCACAATACCAGCTGGGAAATAAAAAAAGAATGAATATGTCTTCAAATATTGCCTATCAACTTGAAGGTAGTGTATGGAAAAAAAATAATGGCATCTATTTATTAATGCACAAACATAAAAAAATATTAAGGTATAGAAAGAGGATCACAACCAACAAAAGGTTGGATGCAATGGTGAATTCCACATCCTAGGAGAGGACCAAATTGTTGGGAAAGATGCCAACCGTTGGACAAACACATGTACTATAATCTAATTAATCCTAAATTATTCCTACGAAGCAATTCAGATATTTATAAATATTTTCCATATATTTTAAAAATCTGAGAAAAAATACAAGGTTGAAATTGAGACAGCATGTTGCAGAAAGAACTGAGACAACAAGAATTTGCAACACAGATGATGTCCCATTCACTAGCACCGCAGCACAGACCTACTGTAACATTGAAATTAAAAGTTTTTTCAATCACTTTATGAACCACGTCTATAACTTTTTCTAGAGGCCATAGTGTTCATTTTACCTTTAAATATCAATAATCGGATATAAATAATCGGAATGTAGGATGAGCATTTGGCCTATGCATGCAATAAAAACGAATAATCTTAAAACCTATCAAAAAGGAAATTTATACCTAAGATGCCATTACCGCCATTTTGGTGCAAGTCACAAATCGCACTTGAAGACCTTGGTATAATTCTATGATTAAAAAAAGAGCAAGTGTTAGTGTTATAATGTTGTATTTTGATGTTACTATTGAAATTAATTGATGATGACATAATAAGAAAGAAACAAAAAAGAATTATTTCAGTGACTCACCCGGGAAGGAAACTCATGTGATCAATTCGTCGTCGATAATAATGTTGGGAATGTGTGAAATCTTACGCCACTCTTTCCCTTGCTTCCTCCGCAAACTTGCTTCCAGTAATGGACAGCGAGTCATACTTAGTACTGAAAGAGAGGAAGGTAATCCTTTTTTGGGCAACGACTTGAGTTTGAGAGCGTTAATAATCTCAAGGTTTTGGAGAGAGATGAGATGTCGAAGCCACTTCCTATCAATTCTTGTATCATTAAGACCACAAATGCATAGTGTCGCGAGAGATGCAGGTAGCAATGGCACCATCAACGTGTTCACCGTATCACTACCTTTAATTCGCAACACCGACAAGCAATTGAGATGTTTCCAAGTTGGCGTATTCCACATAATCCCTCCAACAGAGCCCACAGTCAATACCTGTAAACTGATAGGTAAATCATCTACGACAAAAGATTGAAGATTAGGTAGATCATCAATTTCCATTTCTTGAAGGTCAGTTAGAGTGTTCATTGCTTGTGGTAGTGAAGAAAGCTGCTCACATTTCCAGATTGCAATACAAACAAGGTTTGGAGTTGCTAATCCACCTGGAGGAAATGACTCAAACTCATTACAATCCCATATTTTGATGCTTCTAAGAAACGAGAGACTTTTTTGCGACGCATCTTCTGAAATTAATATCGATTTTAGATTTTTACATCCCTCGATAAACAGACTCTTGAGGATAGGGAGAGCGCCCAACGAAAATGATATCATTGAATTACAGCTATAAGATATTTTCAATTCTTCGAGAGATGAGTAATTGTGCAAGTATTCATTAGGAAGGAACTCTAGATTCTCACAATTCCTGATTATAAGAAATTTCAAAGTTTTTGGTAGACCGTCTCTTGGAAAAGACGTCAGAGATGGAAAGCCGTCTATGGTCAACTGTTGAAGAGAATTGAGATGGAACATCAATTTGCTGAATACATCTGATAATGGAATTATAGTTATATTCTTGCCATTATCATATGTATATCTCGACTCCACTTGCAGATCATGTTCCTGTAAGTCATGCTCAATTAAGAAAGGAAGTTTGTCGGGTATGTTTCCTATCAATTTTGGACACTTAATTAGTAACAGACTTTTAAGACTAGGAAACTTTATAGCTGTACCTTCGATTATGTTCCACTTCTCCAAATTAGGCATATCCTCAAAGTGTAGAGTCTCTAACGAGGGAAATGGTTGAAATGAAGGAGAACTATCACTTCCATAAAACTCAGTACCAATACTCTTTATTGAAAGCATCGAATCAATAATGAGTTCTTTCAAATTACCCAATTGTCCAAGGGGTGGAAGCCATATACAATAATCACAATTTGAGATCCTTAAATACATCATGTTGCTAAATAAAAAATTACCCAACCAATTTGGAAAGTTGATTCCACCATAGCCTTTGATGGTGAGACTTTTCAAATTTGTTGAGGGTTGCAAATGTTCAAATACAACACTTTGAATTTGTGAATTTGAAAAACTACTGCCAGAATCCCATCCTAAAGCTAACTCGTCTATTTGTTGTTTCATATTCATACCAGCTTGAAAAGCTTCATAGGGATCATCAACATTTTGTAGTTGGGAGATGGAAAGTTTTCCATGTAGGTGGGGAAATTTTCCTAGCTCTGCAATTTTCAATCCACCATTAGTTTTGCTAACAACAAAGTCGGACAAAATTTGGAGATTTTCTAGTTTGGCTATTTGTACGGGCATCTCCCTCAATGCAGTGTCACTAACGTCAAGGTGGTGTAGATTAACCAATTTTCCTATGTCCTCTGGTAATTCAGTGAGTCTTTTACAGCCTGACAACAACAAGAATTGCAGATTGTGAAGTTTGCATGTTTCAGAAGGCAACCTTTCAATCTTAGTGCGAGAAAGATTTAAGTACCGCAAGAATAATAAATTTCCAATAGAGTTGGGAACCTCAATGATACTCTTGTAGTTTGACAAAGATAATACGCATAACTCTTTCATTGTTGGCAGCAAGTCATGTACTACCTTGTTCGATAGTAAACAAAGAGGAGATGGTTCTTGTAATGGTAACGCTAGAAAGGTACTTTGATCTTTTAATCCATCCAATTTATCAAATTTATTAAATGGGTCATATAGCCCTCTATTGTATGACAAAATATGTACTCTTTCAAGTAGAACTGATGAAAGCTCTGTAGCTAAATCATGGATGAGGTTATGCATTTCAAAGTTTGCTTCATCATCATCGATGGATCGTCGTTGTATCAACGACCATGACACTAGTACATCAAAGTATTCTTCTCCAACTTTTTCCCAATTTTCTTGATTTGTGGGCAATTGTACTAAACCTTCTGCAATCCACAATTGAACTACCATCTTTTTATGTAAGATGGACTTCTTTGGAAAAATTGAACAATATGCAAAGCATCGTTGTAAAGGAGCCGAAAGATGAAGGTAGCTCGATTCTAGAGCATTGCGCGCCTTATAATTTGCCAATCTCAAAATGTTACTTTCTAGCCCAAAACTATGCTCATCATGTAGAGGCAACATGATGCAATGAAAACCCTGTCCAAGTATGACTGCAGCTAATGGTGGTCCATAATATTTTTCTGCCAACAGAGTACCTATACTGAAGTTTCTGTAGTTAAATGCTTCATGAGAATGTGCAGTAATTATAGACTCACAATCTTCATTTTCGAGAGATCTCAAATAGTGGACAAAAAGAAAAGGTTGCATGGATAGTGCAACTCTTTCATTCCGTGTTGTGATGATGATCCTACTTCCCATTTTCCCGACATTAAAGATGTCCATCATATATATCCAATCGACAGATTTTGCATCTAAAACGTCATCCAATACTAACAGAAACTTTTTAGTGCTTAAAATTTGCAGCAATGTCACTAATAAAAGATTCTGGTCAATGGTTTTCACGTCACTAGTGTCATTTCTTTTTGCAATGAAAGATTCAAGAGGTTGAGAATCCATGTTATCACTACTGACTGTTTGGGAAGCAATAGATTCAAGAATGGTTTTAATAACAGTCAAAACATCAAAATCTTTTGAGATATATGCCCACACTTTTAACTCAAAATTTGCATCGACTTCAGGATCTTTGTAAAGGAGTTTAGCAAGGGTTGTTTTACCAATCCCTACCATACCAACAATGGAAATAACTCTAATTTTACTCTCAGAATAACTAGACAGCAAAATATCTTTAAGTATCTTTTTATCATTGTCTCTTCCATAAATACAAGATTCATCAGCCACTGCAGAGCTTGTAAGATTTCGAAAGGGAACATAATTAGAAAGACTTAATCTTTCAATTAATTTTTGCTCGTTAGAATAAATTCGACGAAAAAGACAAACAAATTTTTTCAGCACCTTAGAAGTAGGAGGTTGGATATTCTTCAGATAGTACCCCGCAGTCACACTGCCAATTAATTTGCCAGCTTTAAAAACATCAGTTCTCAACATAACCAGCAGTTCTTTTACATTAGCATCGATAAATTGTTCTTCCTCAGCATCTTTAATTACACTTAGAAGCCTCGACAGTGTTGCTTTCAGATTTAACAAGAATGAAACATTAACATTTGTATTGTCGGAGACAAGCAAGAATGCACGATAATCAATCATTCCCAGTAATTCCAAGAGGAGAACAAGTGTTTGGTTTTTCACAGTAGCCGCCATGATGAATTGATAGAGTTGCTGAGTTGAAACAAATTACAACAAAATGAAAAGTATATAAGAAAAAAGAAGAAAAAACTCACTCAGCTACTCTTTGATTTTTGTGAGTTTCCATTTAGCTAGTCAGTCAACTTATAAACGTGTTGAAAGAAAGACAGACGTGTTGGATTTTTGAAAAGTCTCCCTCACATTTATTAAAATAAAATATTACAAACACTTATAATTATATTATTTAATATTTACACTACAAAATATCTCACTACCTACAAAAACAAAATCATTTTTTTTTTGTCAAAATATATAGATTTAATTACTATATATGTTTCTGAACTGTTTTGAAATTTTTTAAATAGATCTTTAAACTAAAATAATGTTGATTTATTAGTGATAATTGTTCTGGAAAACTTTGACAATGAAGTTGTTGACGAAAATTGTATATAGCAAATTTTAAGTGTGTTGTTACGTTAATTTTTATGTTTCCATTCGCCTCATTGAATGCAAATGCGATGAAAAGTGAATCATTTTTTTAAGATACTTAAAAAAACTTTGATATAATTTGCTCTAACATACCACTAGTATATTACGAAAGAATATATTTTAAAAGTCATTCAAACATTATAGAAGAATAGTATGACTTAGAATATAAAATGAATGAGATAAAGTAGACAACAATGATCAAATTTTCGTATTACATTTTATCAAAAAATAATACGATTTATAAAAAATACTATCACTTAATAAAAAAGATACAACTTTTGGTTGTCATTCAATTTGTAGAAAATTATATACAAATAAAGTTAATAATTTAATTCAATTTGCAAGAGAATGAAGGTTAAAAAAATATCCCTTTTCCTGCGGTCAATAGGCACACATCACTGTCAATTAAAAACAAAGAACGATAAAGAAGGACAAAGAATGATAAAGAAGGTCAGTAGTCACACAGCCACTCTCAATTATAAAACAAAGAATCACAAAGAAGGTCACTCATCTTGTACTATGGAAGAATTTTAAATCTTTAAATAATTAATTTGATATTAAAATTAATTTAAAATATATGTTGATTAATTTTAATATTAGTTTATTAATTTTGTATATATTAGATTAAACAAGTGATATAAATAATAAATATTATATTGTTATTTTATATATCTTTCTAAAAATAATATATTTTAGTGTAATATTTTAAAAAATAAAATTTTATGTGATTTTACGTGTATATGTGTACATAATAAATGTGATATTTTCATGTGCATTTTGATTAGTGTTAAGTGTACACAAAGTTATATCTCAATTATTTTTAACTATTTTTTATTTTTTAATTATTTATTTGATGAAAAATCATCTTGAGATATTAATAATACTGTGATTGATTTTCTTTATTTTTATATATTTTCTATAACAATGATTTTATGCATATTTATTGTAATTTAATAATTAATATAAGTTATTGATGTTATATTTTTTTATTATATCGTTTTGACTATTTCATAAAGATAGTAGTAATTTTATGTGATTAGTTTGTAAAATAGTATAGTATTAATTGTAGTTATTATTTTGAAGATGGGAGTTTTTGTTATTAAACATTTGAAATTTTAACAAATAAATACATACTAATACTAAATTTAATTTGAACACTCAGATATCCTTTAAGTTATTATTTTATATTTAATTTTCTTTAACAAAAACTTATTTTTAATTGAAAATATATTTCTTTTATAAATAAATATTAATAAATTAGTAGTTATATTAATTTTATCTGATTTTGGACCCAAA
>JBBPBT010000722.1:1337724-1349486 GCA_037974875.1 Cicer bijugum | reverse complement strand
ATTTTTATTTAAACCTTCTAAGATTGTCGGTTTATAATTGATTATTGATTTTTAAGGTGTGATATTATGTTTTTATATATTTTGTCGTATTTTACATTATAATTATTTAAATATAATTAAAATATTATGACATCGGAGTTATCTTTTTTACTATTAGTTATAATCATAGAGTTATAAAATTAAGTTGTGATGATTATATTTTAATTATATATTTTGGAGTTATTTAAGATGGTTGTTACATTTTAGTTATTAAAATATAATTAAAATATTGTGATGTATTTAAATGTAATTAATCAATAATAACTTAATATAATATTAAGTTTGTAATAATAATTATGTTTTTTATGATTAGTTTTTAAATCATGTATGCAAAATTATGGTATAAAATTTATATAGAGTGGTTATTCTTTATAGATAAGGTTAGTTTTTTTGGTTTGTCATAAGTTTTTTTCACCAAATTCATCTTATTCAAAATGTGTAAGACTATAAGAATTGACAAATTGTATTTTCTTATTGTTTGTCGTTTCTTACAAAGAGACTGTAACAGAGGGTGTGAGTCCAATTTGTTGTCTTGTGCAGGTAATGTATTGGTGATAGTGGTTGCAGTAGTCAGTTCGGTGATCGTCACAGTGGTTGTAGTGACTATCGGGGCTTATATCTGCAAACAAAGATACATTCAAAAGAAAAGAAGAGGTAGGTATTTGACTCATAGCTTATCTCTATTTGTTCATGATAACTGCATATATAGTTATATCATAGTTAGCAGTTATAACACATCTGCATTAAGAATGGTGACTGATCCAAATGGTCATTCTGATTGACAGGATCAAATGATGCAGAAAAGTTAGCAAAGACTCTTGAACATAAAAGCTTGAATTTCAAGTACTCTACATTGGAAAAAGCTACAGGATCTTTTAACGACGATAACAAGTTAGGGCACGGAGGATTTGGAACAGTTTATAAAGTATTTCTCTTATCTGAAAACCTATAAGTATAACACCGCCATTTTACATATCAAGCGATTTGTAACAATTTAGCTGTTGCAGGGAGTTTTACCTGATGGAAGAGAGATTGCTATCAAGAGGTTGTATTTCAACAACAGACATAGAGCAGCTGATTTCTACAATGAAGTCAACATAATTAGTGGTGTGGAACACAAGAATCTAGTTAGACTATTAGGATGCAGTTGTTCGGGACCCGAAAGCTTGCTTGTATATGAATATCTTCCCAACAGAAGTCTCGATCGCTTCATTTTTGGTAATGTCTGAATTCATGCTGTAATTTTGACGATTAATTCATGCTGGTTAACGCATCACTTCAACCATTATGTGATTGTAATCAATTTAACATAATCTGGGGCATCTCAAGTCTATACACTAATACTTAGGACATTTTACAAACACTTCATATGCACATTAAGGATACTAATGCTCTAACTATGATAGTTCTTCTCACTAATTAACATAGTGCACAGAGATTAAAATAAACAATCAACATCTCAAGTTATATGAATAATCAATGCAAATAACCATTTCAAGATGATTATAGAGTTACTTTTAGAGTAATGCAAAAGCAGAGGCAGAGGCGGAGCTTCTTTGTGACAGGGGGGGGGGGCACGGCCACCCAAAAAAAAAATTATAAGTACAATGACTAATATGCCCATATTAAAATTAAATAATTACAAAAATACCTAAACCTAATTTTATTTTCTCTTTCTTCCATCCACCTTCCTCTCTCCCTCTTGCAGTCAGGATTCCATCTCGCCTTCCTCTCCGTCCCCAATCGTTAGTCGTCTTGCCTTCCTCTACGTTCCTCTCGTCTCGCCTTCCTCTCCGTTCCTCTCGTCTCGCTTCCTCTCGCTTGCGGCGGCCTTCCTCTCGCTCGCGGCAGCCTTCCTCGCCTTCCTCTCGTCTTGGAGTTTGGAATTATGATTTTATGGTAAGGTGTTTGGAGCTTTGTTCTAATATTGTTTGGAGCTGTTTGGAATTCTGAATTTGGAGCTTTGTTCTGTTATTGTTGAGTTTGGAATTCTGAATTTTGAATTCGGAATTTTGAATTTGGTTTGCTGTTTGGAATTCTGAATTTGGAGCTTTGTTATGTTATTGTTGAGTTTGAAATTCTGAAATTTAAAGCATAAACTTTGTTAGGTTATTGTTCAGATTTTTTGTCGCACATAAGATGTTTGATTTTATGTCAATATAAAGTGTTTGAGTTTTTTTGTCGCACATAAGGTGTTTGATTTTATGTTCATATAAAGTGTTTGAGTTTTTTTGTTGCATATAAGATGTTTGAGTTTTGTTGCATTTTTGTTTGAGTTTTTTTGTCCATATAAAGTGTTTTAGTTTTTTTTGTTGAATATAAGATGTTTTATGTTTATTATATTGATTGATTTAGATAAGTTTGTGAGAATGACAAAAAGTAAAAGAATTGATTCTTTTTTCAAGAGGAAAATTTATGAGATTGAAAGAGATGAAGAAATTATAACTTCTACATCAGAAACTATCTCTGAGAATCCAAGAATTGAAGAAAATGAGAATCATCTTTCCAAGGTTCATAGAGTTTTCGAAGATGACTTTGAGAAATGTTTAGAACGTGACCCCGGAAAGCGTCCTCAAATTTGGCAATATCCACCAAATAGATTGGATGCAATACGAAGAGCTTATCTAAAATTTGGTCCTTATCAAATAAATTTAGAAGAATATCCTTTATCTGGCAACGAGGTTCATCCAAGACGGTTTCAATATGCTTGGTTTAACATATTTTCTTCATGGCTTGAATATTCACCTTCTAAAGATGCTGCATATTGTTTACCATGCTATCTATTTAGCAAAAGACCAAGTGGACGTCCTGGATCAGATGTATTCATTGGTACAGGTTTTAGAAACTGGAAGAAAGTTAAAAATGGAAAATATTGCGCCTTTCTCAAACACATAGGGATAGATCCTTGCTCACCACACAACAATGCAATGAAAGCTTGTCTAGACTTGTTGAATCAGGACGGACATATTAGGAGTACTTTTCAAGTGCAAAGCTCAGAACAAATTTTGAAGAATCGAATACGTCCCAAGACATCAATTGACACTGTTCGTTGGTTAACACTTCAAGCTTGTGCTTTTAGTGGACATGATGAAACTAGCGAGTCAAAAAATCAAGGCAATTTTCTTCAATTGATAAAACTCTTGGCAACTTACAATGATTAAGTTGTGAAAGTTGTGTTGGAAAATGCTCCATATAATTCTAAATATACTTCACATCAAATTCAGAAAGAGCTTTTGCATATTCTTTCTAGTAGGGTGAGAAAACATATTTGTGAAGAAATTGGTGATTCCAAAATTTGTATCGTTGTAGATGAAGCTCGTGATGAATCAAAAAGGGAACAAATGTCTCTTGTGCTAAGATTTGATGACAAAGTTGGTTTAATAAAAGAGCGACTTTTTTTTTGTGGCACATGTTAAAGACACTACAGCTTTAACTCTGAAAGAAGAAGTATGTGATATACTTTCTCGACATAATCTTGATGTTTCTAACATGTGTGGTCAAGGGTATGATGGTGCTAGTAATATGAGAGGAGAATGGAACGGTTTACAAGCACTATTTATGAAAGATTGTCCTTATGCTTACTATGTCCATTGTTTTGCTCATCGATTGCAACTTGCTTTGGTTAGTGCATCAAGAGAAGTTGTTCCAATTCATAAATTTTTTGAGAAGCTCACTTTTGTTGTTAATGTTGTTTGTTCTTCTACTAAGCGTCATGATGAGTTACAAGCTGCTCAATTAGAGGAAATTTCACATTTGCTAGAAATTGATGAAATTGTAACTGGTAAAGGTTTAAATCAAATTGGTACTTTGAAACGAGCTGGGGATACTCGTTGGGGATCACATTTCTCTTCTATTTGTAGCTTGATAAATATGTATGAGGCAACTTGTATTGTTTTAAAAAAAATTGCAAATGAAAGAGCAAGTTATTCTACACGTGGTGATGCTGATAGTGCTTATAATTATTTGAAGACGTTTAATTTTATATTTATCTTGCATTTGATGAAAGAAATAATGGGGATAACTGAAATACTTTGCCAAGCCTTACAACAACAATCTCAGGATATAGTTAATGTCATGTGTTTGGTTGGAACAACAAAGTGTCTTATACAAGCATTGAGAGAAGATGGTTGGGATAAATTATTTACTGAAGTGAAGACTTTTTGTGAAAAACATGATATTGAAATTCCTAATCTCAACGATGTTCATTCAACAACAAAATTTGGACGCCCTCGTCTTCAACAAGGTCAGGTTACAATAGAGCATTATTTTAGAGTTGAAATATTTTTTACTTCCATTGATCAACAATTAGAAGAGTTGAATAAAAGATTTAGTGAGCAAGCAATGGATTTGTTAACTCTAAGTTGTGCTTTGACTCCTAAGGATAATTATAAAGCTTTTAACATTGAAAAAATTTGCACTCTAGTTGAAAAATATTACCCTGTGGATTTCAACATGCAAGAGAAGATTAATTTGAAATTTCAACTCCAACATTTCTTGGTTGATGCTCGTCAAGATTTAAATTTGAAGAATTTATCAACTATCCAAGAATTGTGCTCATGTTTGGTTGCAACTGAAAAGACGCAAAATTTCTACTTGATTGATAGATTACTTCGTCTTATTATGACTCTTCCGGTTTCTACTGCCGCAACTGAAAGATCTTTTTCAGCAATGAAAATTATTAAATCAAGGTTAAGAAATAAGATGGAAGACGACTTTTTGGCAGATAGCATGGCAGTTTACATAGAAAGAGAAATTGTTGCAAGTATCAGTTCTGAGTTTATTATTGATGATTTCAAGTTAATTAAAGAGCGTAGAGCATTACTTTAAGGTATTTTTAAGTCATATAGTTAAATTATTTGTTACTTTATTTTGTGTTTATTACAACTTAATTATTTACTATATAATATTATTTATATATTTAATTTATATATTATATTTTTATGTCGGCCACCCCAGACTTTTCGGTCAAGCTCCGCCACTGAGCAGAGGTTGAACGATAACAGAGCAAATATGAAAATACATACCAAAATCACCAAGTCACAAAGAGGTAGAAGTCTTGCAAGATTCAAAAACCCTAATCGATGCAGAGGTTGAGCATGCAGAAATCGTAATCGATTCAAAAGCTTCCTTCGTGTTTTCCTCTTTTTCATTCAGAAAGAAGGTCGAGCAATAGAGAAGAGAGAGTTCTTGCGAGAGAGAATAGAGGGTTACGCATATTGATTGTTTTATAAATCGAGTAAAGGATCAGAATCACTAGGGTTTTGCAGAATCGGAGGAGGCTGAAGCTGAACTTCTCCAATCATAATGAACACCGTTCAATCAATGAAGCTTATAAATTGAAAACCCTAAAACAAAGTCACTGAACAAACGAAACAAAAAAAAAAAGCCTAAATGGTTAAAGTGAAATTGGACGGTTCAAGGATGGAAATGAATACTGAAAAAGGAAAGAGTCAATAGAATGAATTTGGAAGAAGGTATCATAAAATAGAGTTGTCGATGGTAACAACAATGCAGTGGAGGAGGGTAAATGCCTAAATGGTAATTGATAGGTGTGTCCTCTATCAATATTGTTTTCGATTTTTCTTTTTCTTGTGCTTAATTTTATAAAATAATGATTAAATAATTATTTTTTTTTTAAAATTTTAAAAAGAGTTTTATAGAACTGGTTGAGTATAAACTAAATAAGTATAATTATTAAATGTTGAGTAAAAGAAAAAATTATATGTTTAAATTTTAAAAAGAAAAATTTTAAGTTGTTTTACAACAATAGTGATAGATTATTCACAATCAACTTTAATTAATCAAATTAATTAAAAAAATAATAGAATTAGACAAGTATATTTCATTAATTTTTGTTTAGAATTTTAAATTTTACATCACTTAAGTGTTCTAAATAGTCTATTCAACTTATTCATAATTTTCCAATAACATAACCTCACCTAAAATACCTTTTACTCAAAAAAAATATTTAAAAAAAAACTCATAATTCCAAAAAAAATATAATATTGCATCAACTATTTTTCAAAAAGTAAAAGCGTTAGATCATAGAAGTTTAATAACCTTAAAAAAAACTACTTTATTTTAAATAAAATTAAATATTTGCAAGAAAATCCGTAGGAACTACCTGTAGAATTTGCTGCGGATGTTTCATGCGGAACTTTCTGCAGCTAAATCCTTTGAAAAATTATGAAGTTTGCTGCGGATACAAAGTCACATAAAATTCGCAGCAAACCGAAACCTTAGGAAAATTCTTAGGTATTACCTGCGGAACTATATCTGCAGGAAATGCCGAAGGAAAAACGCTAATTTCTAGTAGTTGATGTATTTTATTACCAATTAATTTGAATATACAAAGATAGAAATAGATGAACTATGAAAGTTGATTGGAGTGAGAAAATATAAAATTATTTTCATGAGAAGTTTTGATAGTAAAATCATTTTCAAAAGGAGCTTTAGTGTGTGGATTCTCAACATATTTATATGATGTGTGAGATGTAAAAGTTAAATTGAGAAATAAAATATTGAAATGAAAAACTAAATTGAAAAATAAAATATGTGAGATAAATTGTAGAAGTATATAATGTGGCACGTAATTGTGTGATGTCTTGTATAATAGAGTTCGGGATTTATTTTAATATATTATAATATATTGTGTGTGTATGAGATGTAAATCTATTGCTGTAGTTATTGTAAGAGATTTTTGTTGTAGGAATTGTGATATTTGCTTATACTTGAGTTCAACAAACATATGCATTTTTTTTCTTTCTTATAATTTAGTCTAGAGTAATTAGTATTGCTTACAAGGACCATAATCCATAACCAAGGATAGTGCACAGTCACAAATAAGAATCATATAGCCATAATGACATTATCAGAGTCAACCGAAGTAGAACAATGCTTGCACCATTAGAGCCAACCGAAGTAGAACATTGCTTGCACCATCAAAGGCGCATGTCACCAGACTTAGAATGCGGAATGAAGCAAACTCTTGATTTCCTTTGTACTAGTATGATCATCAGAGGATATACCATAATATCCTATAGAGTACATTTGATGTGGAAGCTGCACACTTAATCAAAATATTAGTATTTTAAATTGTTTCTACAAATTAATTTTGCATTATCAAAACAAGAAGGGTCATTATTCTTGAAACTAATTTTGTTCTAACATATTTTTGTCAAATTAGCTTATCTTTGGTAACTAGAAATCTCTAAAAGCAACATGTATTAAGGAACATAGCGAGTATAGAATAATATATCAATTTTGTCTCTAAAGTATCATTCTCTCACTAATTTAATCTCAAGTATATAAAACTAATAATTAGTTTTTAAAGTATATAAATGTTGTCACTTTAATCTTTAGCTTTGATATGAACATGTTAGGGACTAACATAGTGAATTTTCATATACATTAGATATTAAAATGACGGATTACATATAATTTATGACTAATTATTGTGTTTATATACTTTAAGAAATAAATTGGAGAGAGTGATACTTTCAACACGAGAATGATCCTAATCCTAATTTCCTATAACACATGAAGCAAAACTTAATCACTTTTAATTGTAATTGAGTGATAATATAATCAAATTATAAAATGGGGTTGGTCCTAAGTTTTTTGAATTTTGTTTTTAAAGTCAATTTCAAAATGAAAATTTGTTCGATAAATGAAGTTAAACTGATTTTTAACTTAATTTGAAAACATTTTTTTAAAAAAAACTCAAAACAAACAAAAAAGGTTTTATCAATCTTGTTTTTGACACTGTTTGATAATGTCAATAAACTAGTTTATAGCTCTTATTAAACTAGTTTATAAGCTTGTTGGATTAAATGAGATGCGTTTAGTAAACAAGCTTTTCTCACAAGTTTATAGTTTATTCTAAGACGTTATTTCAAGTTGCGTTTGAGCTTATAACTTATAGTTTTATACACTTTCTTCCATTTATAACCTCATTAATTTATTTTTATTGTATAAAACGCAATCATTCCACTAACTTACCATTTACCCACTATGTTTAGTATCTTGTTCTCGGTACTATTACTTCTATTTTTTTTAGAGTGATACTATTACTTCTACATAACACTACTATTCTTTCAATCTTTGTCAAAAAAAAAATTTCACATAAAAAAATCTGTCACATAACACAAAATTAACAAAGGCATGCATGAATAGAGCTTGACTCAATTTCTTTAATTCCTTACCAAAATAACTCATAAAATATTTCACCTTATTCACCTGACAAGAAACTCATAAAGTTAAATTTACTTTTTATGCTAAATTTTAAACAATAAAATGAATTGCTTTTTTACGATTACTATTTGTTTGTTAAACTTTTAGAGAACTCTTCACATTTATGTTTATATTGTAATAAAAAAAAAGTAACTAATGTACCCAACAAAAATAAATGAACTCCAATTTTATTTTATTTTTTTAATGTGGAAACTATAAGATAACATCAACTAATTAATGACATGGAGAAGAATAAAATATAAGAAATAAAGTGTAATTACATGGAGAATAAGAAAACCTAAGAAATAAAGTGAAGTAGGAAAATGAATTGGATATCCAAAAAAAATAGATTGACTAAAATAATAAGCAGAAGATTAAATAAAAATATCATATTTTTTATTAAATACTTTATGTTATTTTTTATTATTAAAACTAAATTTATCAAACACTAATTTCAATTAATATACTTTTCAGCTACAAATCATTAGTTGTCGACTATCAACTAGTTTTTAAGCTATAGAAGGCATTTCTTTCTTTGTTTTCTATTAAAAAAATCTTCAAATTTCTATTAATACAATTATACAAAGTGTGTTAAAAATAGTGTATTAGAGTTTTTCCCAACAAAGTAAATATATGCTTAAATCAAGTGGTTTGGCTATTCTTCTTATTCCATTAGAGTAAGGAGGAATTTTTTGTAATCTCCTGAAGTTTTTTTTGCCACTAAATGTTCAAGATGAACACTATTTCTCTTGTAATAGACTTCTTTGATGTTCTTCAAATCCTTCTCAGCTCTGGTTACAATCACACGAGTGAGGGCATCCTCGTCAATTTCAACATTTTCTATCGCATTTCGTAGAACCTACTTGTAACAAATTCAAAGTAAAAATTAGAAGTGAGTCATCAATTTAATATTTGAAAATATAGAACATTGTCTATTTAATTCCTAAAAACATTAATATTTTAAAATAGTTCTTAAAATTAAAAATCTCTTATCATAATAGCCTTTTAAGATTAGTCAATTTAGTTCCTAAAAATTTATGGTAGAAACTAATATGATTATATTAGCCCTTTGAAATTAAAAATCTCTTACCATATCTTCCTTTGAAAATTAAAACTTCTACAAAGAACAAAGGTTAAAGAAAATGATTTTTTTTTTTTTTTTAACTTTCAAATCTTACCTTTTCATAGTACTTCTTATGATCATTGATGCAACTAATAGCTATTCGCATTGCCTTGTGAAAGTCATCAAATCCTTCATCAGACAATTTCTGCAATGTAAGAAAAACATTATATAAAACTTGTGACTAAGGTCAATCTTTTTAATTGAAGTTTAGTTATGTATGAATCACTCAAAAGTACTAACACAAATTTTTATATTAACTCTACATATGTTTCGGCCGAACTCCGAATTATTAAAGTTTATATTTTTAAAAAAATAGAAGGTCAAAAACAAAATAAAGGTTCATCATTTTAATTGAAACTATATAATACATAAAACAATTAAGGATAAGATAAGAGTGTCCAATTAATTCCCTGTTGTACCTTAGTGATAGCAATGCCATGGTCATCCCTATAGCGATTGAAAGTTGCCATAAGTTGAAACTTGCTTCTTGTTGTAAGGATTCTAATTACTTCTTGATGATTATGATTATTGTTTTTTATAGCCTCATGAAGCACATCAGCTTCACATTGTGCCATTCTTGCATTGACCTCACTCCCACCATACCTAAATGAACTCACCAACCCCACCAAAAGCTGCTCAAAAATTAAATCACTACACCTTATTAAACATTTTTCACTAATTCATACTTTTTTTTGGCTTCAAAAGGTATAGCATGTTATATTGTTGGAAAACATAGAAATCTAACTTTGATTAAGAACAAGATAGTTTTATAAAAAACAAATTGAAGAAGGGGAAATTTTGAAATTAAATATAAAGTTAAAGCTTAAATATATGATTGGTCTATGTTATGTGATTTTTTTGTTTTAGTCTCTGTAAGTTTTTTGTTTGATTTTGATCTTAGAAAATATCTTTTTGTTTATTTTTTGTCCTTATTATTTTGTTTTAGTCACTGTAAAATTGATTTTTATTGGAATGAATCTCTACAATATATATACTATTTGATTTTAGTCCTTCAATTATTAGAGATATAAGAAATTGCAAGGATCAATTTCAATAAAAATCAATTATGTAGAGACTAAAACAAATGAACAAGAACAAAAATATTTACAAAGACAAAAATCAAATAAAAAAACTTATAATGACTAAAATAAAATAAAAACGTGTATTTGCATGCACCAATCATATATTTAAATCTAAAGTTAATATAACATCACATTTTGAAATGATAGATAAATAGAAGGAAAAAAAAGCTTATTCAAATAGACATACAAGAGAATAAAAATAGTACCAATTTATGTTACATGAATAGGTAAAAACTAAAAAGACAACAAAAAAATAGACGTTCTTAGGCAGAAAAATTAAAAAAAAAAATGTTTCCAAAATAGAAAAAAATACTATACTATATGACTTGCCTGGCGAAGATGGCCAGTGGTATTAGTAGCCACATCTTCCTCCAAAGAACGTTTGAATCGATTGTGATAAGCACGTCTCAAAATGAAAAGCTCATCAGGTGAAGAGACACATGAAATTTCCACAATTATATGGTAGTTTATGTTAGCATTTCTGAGTGCTATATTGGCTAATAAAGCCTCACGTTCTGCAGGTTCTAATATCCATCTATACATTGCTCTCTGTTTTTGATATGTAACATATCAAATTCATTAGTGCATGAGTAACAAAACTAATGCCATCCAAAAGCTTTTTTAATAATAAGTTCATTTCAACACATATTGAGATCTTACACGAATTTTAACATATATATCTTTTTCTTTTTTATTGATAATAAAGTTAATTAATTTAATATTTGTTGAAATAATATTAAGAAATATAAAATCTATGGTTAGAGTAGATGAATTAAGGAGAGTGATAAAGAGGTCGAAGTTCAACTTTCACTGTCAACATAATTCTAACAATTATTAACAATACTAACATAATATTGACTTTTTAAAATCTGATGTCATTTTATTAAGGAAAATAGTTATTTTGTTGGACGGCTAAGGTGTTTGATAAAATTAACATTTATTTTTTATTATTTCTAAAAATAAATAATATAAGACGACTCATGCGCTAACAAAAGTAGTCATATGTATAGTTACTCCTCATATTTTTATTGATATTTTAAATTATATTTGTGATATTATTATTAATGAAATATTATAAACACTTTTAAGTAAAAAAAAATTAAAACTTATTTTAGAGGTCAAAACTAGCTGAAATTTTTTTGGTTATCCATACTTTTGTGCCTATAAAATAAAAAGTAGTGATATTTGTTGATTTGCAACCCGGACTATGAAGACTACACATATCAATATGTTATGTAAAGGGTTAAATAAAATTTTAAAAAATATATAATATTTTATTTTTAGTT
>JBBPBT010000722.1:1310564-1335052 GCA_037974875.1 Cicer bijugum | reverse complement strand
AAAAAAAAAGTAGATGAATAAATAAAGGATGGCATTTAAATATTTTTAGCAGCATGGCAATTCAATACACATCTTTAAATATAAGATTTTTTAACTGTATTATTTTTTTTTACTAATTTATCTTTAATTATGTTACATCTTTATATATGTAATATGTAATAAATGACTCAACAAAAATTCAAGTGTAAACTAATAAACAATTTAAAAATTTTCAACAAATTTAGTATTACAACTAATTTTCTAAATTATGGTTATTTAGTCAACGTACAAATTCTTACATACAGAAATGGAGGTAGTAATAATTTTTTTCTTCTGTATTTTTTAAAAAAATTTAAAACATCTTATAAAAAAATTTTAATACATAAGGTATACAATGCTTATATATTTTAATCACTACAAGAATTTTTTATTTTTACAACACTTGGCCTGTGACGGTTCTAAAATCACCGCTTCACCACAACATTGCGACGGTTCTTAGGAAGGTTTTTGTCAACCGTTACCGCTGTTTAAGGTACTCAAATCCCTCCCGCTTTTCATTTTCTAATGTTTGCTCTCTCATCTCTCAATCCTGTGTACTGGTGTGTTGCTTTCTTAGTTTCGCCAAACCCTAAATATTTTGAAAACCCCCAATTCTCTCGACCTATGTCAATGGTGAAGGAAACAAAATTCAACTTTGAACGAAAAATAAATTACCTATGTCAAAGAAGGTGATTTATCATCTTGCAAACAAACAAAATTAGCTCACTCGAACTCATCTCTCTCAATCCCTTCACAATTCTTCTTCTACCATTTCAAAAACCCCACTAGTTAGTAATAACTAAAAACACTAAAATTATAAGATGTTTTTTATTCGTATTATATGTTGATTTTTATTTATTTACATGGATAATAAATTATTGTAGTGTTTCATGAAGGGTCGGTCGAGGCTTATACTACCTAGAGATCTTGAAATAGCCAAAATGAAGCACTTGTAGAGATAAGGTTTACAACCAACAGTCCAAGCGATAGAACAACTACCATCTCTGATGAAAACACCACCAATTGCAGTGCAACCGAAAAATCCACCACCTTCTCAAGCGACAACATCGCTAGCAGTGCAAACGATTGAACCGCATTTTTCTGTGGTGACACCTTAGGTGACAACACCAAGAGCAATGCAAACAACAGAAACAACACATTTCCAAGAGACACCCTCTCACTCTGAAGATGTAGTAGAAGATGAGCCAGAAATTTCTCAAAAAAGGAATTCTAGATATTGGGATAAAGAAGTTATTTGTATGTTATCTAATGTCTTATTATATTTATAAATTTTAATTGTTTTACATGTTTGCGGTATGACATATTTAGTTGACTTGTGTGTTAAATGAGGTGGGACATATTTCAAAGACACACTTAAGGGTATTAGATGTGCTTGAAGCTCCTCCTAATGTTAACAAAATAATAACTAGATGGAATTCAAATGAACAATCGGTAGGATCAACTGTTGGTTTGTTAGGCGGTTTTTTTGGGTGAAATTGCTAGGAAGTTTAAGGATTTTCCTATAATGTACCACAATTGGAAACTAGTTCCATTGACAAGAAAAAATGAAATTTTTAAGGATAAAATACAGGTATCAATGGTAAACAACTAAATATTATTTATTTATTGTTTTGATTGTAAACTAACTTTTTTTTTTTATGATTATGCTAGTCAAAGTTTGTTGTTGATGATAGAGATGACACAAAATATATCCTTACGAGCCTTGGAAAGAAATGGTGAAATGCATGGTGTAGGTTGTTTAAGAAAATTTATAAGTGGGATATTTCTTTGTAGGCAAACCTACAAAATTATCCACGTTCTATTCATCAAGACCATTGGACTATTTTTGTCCAATACAGGCGTAAGACAAATACAATAGTAACCATTCTTTTGTTGCATTGTCATTTATTTCCTACTATTTAGTTTTCTAATGTCATTTGTTATCACTGCAGGAACATACTGATAAAAATGCTGCAAATAGAGAAAAACTAACGATCCTTCATACATTAGGCTCTAAGACGCTTGCAAGGAAGAGAGCTTAATTGGTATGATTCACTTAATCTACTATTGATTGCATACTTAATTGAACATGTACTTATTACATGTGTTTACATGTAGGAACTGAGAGATGGTCGAAAATACAGTAGGGGTGAAATGTATTCAATTGGTCATAAAAAGTTTGATGGGTTATTTATCAATGACGAGATCAAGGAAAAATATGTAAGTGTAAATAATAGAAGTGTTATGTGATTATAACTATTTCTTATTGATCACCTTATAAATCAAAGATGCAACAGTTAGTTTTAGTAATATTGAGTTGCAAAGCTATAAAATTACTTATTTGTTCGGTAATAGTGAGTTGCAAAGTTAGACATTTCTATAAAATTTAGTTTGATAGAACAATTGCAAGCTGATGAAAAGATGGTGAAAATGCAAGTTGAAATTGATAGGCTTGAGAAAGGGATTCTGAAGTTGATATGTTGAAGCAGCAAATTGCTTTCTTATTGCAAATGCAAAATTTTAGAGAAAAACTGGTAAAATTGTTTTCATAGCAAACCTATTTAAAAAATCTTGCGAGAACTATTTGTCCTTGGTTAAAAATATCAATTGTGTAATGATTACTTCTAGCTATATGAGAAATTTAGTTAATTAGTATTTCACAATATTTATCAGTATTTAGTGAAGTTAATATATACTTCTTTTTTCCAAGCAACAAACATAGAATCGCCAATAGATGGTAGACGTTCATCTAAGTCTAGCCACCAATCTGATGATCGTGGAACAACATCATTAGGGACTAATAAGATATTTGAATGAACTTCTATGTTTGATGGAGTTGTTTTGTATGTTTAGCCACTCCACTAATGTTTTGAATATTTAAACTACTTTATTTATTGTTTTAGTTAGGGATGAGCAAAGTTCAGTTTTGAACTAGAACCGTTTGAAAATTGAACCGAACTAGTTTTCAATTTGGAAAAGCTGAACCGAATTGTTTTTCAGTTCAAAAAACCGAACCGAACCGAACCGGTTTATAAAAATGGTGAATTGGTTTATTATTTTGAACCGAACTGAGCTGGTTTAACTTAGTTTTTTTGTTCATATAGGCCAAAATTTACATAATTACCCCTAATTACTTCTAAAAACATAAAATCGGTTCAAGTTTTTTAAATAAAAACCGGTTTGGTTCGGTTTTTAACTAAAAACTGGTTCGGTTTGGTTTTTTCGAACTGAAAACCGGTTCGGTTCAGTTCTAGTTTTAAAAAATCATTTTGAAAATAGTTCGGTTCTTAAATCAGTTCAGTTCAAAACCACTTCGATTCTGTAGTTTGGTTCAGTTTTTCGTTTTTCTGAACACCCCTAGTTTTAGTTAACTTCAATGTATGAATTGGTGTTATTTCTTTTGAAAAAAATTTATAAATTGGATTTAGGTACAATAGTTATATAATTATGTAGTTAAATTAATAAAAAAATAAGAAAAAATTGTATCATATGTTTTATTTTAAACTATTAGGTTCGGGACGGTTCAAACTACCTCAAAATAAATATAGCAACGGTTGATAACTGTAGCAATTGTTTAGAAACAAATATATTTGAGTGTGTTTAGCGATGGTTCTAACTGTCGCAACCTGTATGTAGAGGCGGTTATGAACCGTCACAAACGTTGTCGACGATTGGTTTTATGAACCGTCGCAAACTAGCCTCATGACGCACAAATCTACGACAATTGCAGAATCATCTCAATCATATTTTTGAGGTGGTTATAACCACCGCAAACCAATTTTTTTTCTTGTTGTGAATGGTCAGATGATGTAACATATTAATCCATTGTTTTGGATTAAAACATAAAAGGATTTAAATCTCGTATTAGATGTTTACTATGGTTCAACAAATAGTAATCTATCTTTTTTTTTTACAAAGTCCAACATGATAAAATAGAGATAAATTAATGATAGTGCATCCTTTGCAAGGGGACGACTTACATTATTTGAAATAAGGAACTCAAACCTTGGATGTCGTTGTTGTTACTAGAACACCGACCATGCTTTTTAGTTACTCCGTTCGCACTCCTCACTCCCCTTCCTTCCCTGACGGCTTCATCCAGTGGGCTCAGTCTAATGTCGTTCCTGTTCTCGGCATTTGTTACGATCTTCAACATCATGTTCACCATCTTGACGGTGAAGTCCGTGTCAGAAACAAACTTGTGGTTTCTCTATTGAAACTGTTGATCTCTACTAACCTAACTGTCACCCACATGTGTGGCTTGTAAGCTTTTATTAGGGTTTCAATAATACCGGCCCTTTTTAACTTTTTTGTTTTGTTGTGTTGAGTTGGGCTCCAAACAAAAACAAAATTCCACCCATCTCAACCCATTTACTTCTTTTTTTCTTCAAAAATTTAATTTGCTTGCTAACTAAATATCAAATTTCATAAAAAAAAAAATAAACAAATGTTTCATTAAAAATTAACTAGATGTGACATCTTTTTAATCTTTGAGTTATTAAAACACAAATTGTGACAACTTGGTGGTTCTAAATCTCATCTTTACAGATAAATTAATAAATTAAAACTCATAAATAAATTAATAAATAAAAATTATTAAAAATTAACCAAAAATAACATCTTTTAATCCCTGAGTGGCATAATACAAATTATACATTTTGATAGCTTTAAAATTTATTTTAATAAATAAATAGATTTAAAATCATCTTTTTGAAATTTAATTAATTAGATGTGATTTTTTTTAATCTTAGAGTTGTTAAGACACAAGTGAAACTATTTGGTGGTTTTGAAACTCAATTTAAAAATTGAAAATAATATAAAATATTCTTAAGATGATTAAATTAGATGTGACATCTTTTTTTTTTTATTCCTTGAGTTTTTGAAACACAAGTTATACAACTTGGTAGTCATAAAACTCGTTAGTTTTAAATAATTATTCAAATCAAACAAACTCTTTTTTTGTCAAAATAACTTTTTTTATCCATAACAATACACATTTTCTTTAAAAGCAATCAACACATCCGCATTTTCTATCAAAGAACTACGTAGCTTTGATTTCTCCATCGCATTGGAAGATACGTAAGAGAAGATTACACTCTTGTCAAGCACGTTAATAAAAAAAAATAACCATACTTTTATTTTAAAATTACGTTCAAAAAACAACAAACAATTGATATTCATATTTAACAATAAGTAAAAATAAATATATTTAAATTAATATTAATTTTGCACAATTAATTATAGGTAATCGTATTTTTAACAGATGTTGCAGGGTGTTAATGTCTTCCCTACGCATAACCGACTCCCGAACCCAAAATTTGATTTTAAATACCATATTTTTTTTTCTCTATTTTTAAGGGTTTCTCAATATTTTCCCTATTTTATAAAATAAATTTTGGTGGTGACTCCATTACTTTCGAGGATAACTCAAAATTTTAGACTGCGACAGCTGGCGACTTTGTTGGAGAACCTTTAGAGAGTCAAACCTAACATAATTAACTGTACATAATTTTTGACTTTTTTTTTCTATATTTGTTTCTTTTATCTTGTGTGTTTATTCTAATTATTAACTGACATTATAATACTCTTCTAAGTAAATAAATCATTTTTTTTATTTAGTTATTTATTTATTTATTTTGTATATGTATATATGTTTTATTAGCATTATGGAGCTATTGAATTATGGTTATTCCACACCATACACTTTTACTAAGACATACACTTATAAGTGGAACTTAAGTTTAGTTTCAAGGTTATGTATTGGTAGCCTTTTGGATATACATCATGTTTGGTTAGCATGAAGATCTCACCTAGAGTTTGATCTTGTTGAGGGTATTTCACTCCAAATAGTTTACCTATTGTTGTTGACAATATTCTAAAATAAGATTATGTGCTATAGGAGTCGTGTTTAGAATCGTAGAACCACATTTGTGAGAGTTTCACTACATAAGTAAATAGATCGTTTCATCATAAGAATATCCATATAAACACCAAAAATAACTCATACATTCATAACTTTATATATATATATATATGTGTGTGTGTGTGTGTGTGTGTGTATTCCCTAATAATTATTCTACATAGTTTTCATTCATATCTCATGATATTTTTTTTCTTTTTCTAAGAAAAAATAAAACATAATGACATTTTGCATAAATTTTCAGGATTTTTGGGGAATCATACAGACCTAAATCTCGTGTTGAGTTAAGTGGATAATGAGATCGGAAAAAAGAAAAACTTTACTTTTAAAATTCAAGCAACCTGATTTGAAGAGTTTAAGGGACATCAATAATCAAATGAAAACCATTCAACATGAGAGTTTATTTAATAAATATGGGAAGATGCTAAAACTCTTAACAATAAATGTGGAAACATGGGCCCTCACGACATTGGCTCAATGTTATGACCCTCCCTTAAGATGTTTCACTTTTCAAGACTTTCAATTGGCCCTGACATTAGAATAATTCAAACGAATATTGGGTTACTCCTTGGAGAAAGGAAATCCTTATCGATATACGGGACATCCACCAAATTTGAGTACAATGGTTGAAGTGTTGAAAATTGACATAAGAGAGTTGGCAAGTAAAAAAGGGAAAATGAGTTATTTGTGGTTTTTCAAGAAAATATCTAGTGCAAAAGTGCCAAGATCTAGCTGTTAAAAAAGAATGAGGTATTTTTATAGATGTTTTGAATTTCAATATCTATGGTATCGTTTTATTCCCAACCCTTGATAATTTTGTAGATTTTGCTGCCATCAATGTCTTCTTGGCTTTTAACAAAAATAAAAAAAAAAATTGGTTCCCACAATTCTTGTTGATGTTTATTACTCTATGCATATGCGACACGAGAAGAAAAGGGGAACAATTTTGTGTTGTGTTCCAGTGTTGTATACTTGGTTTGTGTCTCACATGTTCAAGAAAGGGTACCAAGTTGGGGTTAAGAGTAATTGTGAATGGGCTCAGAGTATAGCTAGCCTTACTGGGGACACAATTTCATGGTACTATAGAGAACAAGGGGTGGAAGAAGTAATATGCCAGTGCGAAGATTTTCCAAATGTACCTCTCATGGGAACTAAAGGATGTATTAATTACAATCCAACGATAGCTCTAAGATAGCTTGGCTACCTTATGTTGGAGAAACTAGATGATAAGTCATTGGAAGCTTTTGTTCTGCATAATACGAATATAATACATCCACCAATGTTGCGAAGGATAAGTCTAGCATGGGAAATGATCATTAGAAAAGGAAGAGTACTCAGATATAGAAGTTGCAGCACAAAAGAACCCTATCAACAATACGTAAAGAAAAGAGTCAAAGAAATCAAGTTGCCTTTCCATATTACACCCTCGAATGATCAGGAAATGCTTGAAACTACCCTTGTTACAAATGAAGAAATAGAAGAACTCAAAGCATCATTGTTAAAATGTGAAGAGGAGAAAAGAAAGTTACAAGCGAAGTTAGAAAAAGTCTCCCAAGAGAATAAGAACTTACGGTCATAAAACACTTGTAAGAGTCAGTTTATTGAGAGAAGCAACAAGAGGTTGCAAATTGAAAAAAATAAATATACTTGACGTACAAGATTTTTTTAGAGCTGCAAATAAGGGATTAGATGTGCGAAAGCAAGAAATGAATGAAGCCATTGTAGAAGCCTATGTGTGGAAGCAATTATGGACAAAATCAGCAAGCTCTGAAAGGAATATTAAAAAGGAGTTCGAAGATTTAAAGAAACAACTTAAAAAAATGGTAGCTTAGTACGAGAGTCAAGTAAAGAACGAGAGGCAACACAATGAAGAAATTGAAGAATTACTCTCAAAACATCAAGATGCACTAAGAACAAAAATGGAGATTTCTAGTGAGTTAAAGAAATATATTGATTATTAAGAAAAGATCTATAATGACTTAATGGATGAAACCATATATTGGTAGGAGCTTTTTATGATGTTTCTTGGACAATTGAAAAATCAAGAGATCTACAAAGAGTTGGAAGATAAAGGCAAGCATTGGAAATATTGGTTTTCAAAATTGGCAATGCTAGCTAGTCAGACAATCATAAAAATTCCAAAACATCTAAGAGAGATTGATGTAGTAATGCATCAGCTCAATACTCCAATCAAAGTCTACAAGTTCGTTGAATATTGCAAGCATTTGATAGAAGAATTGGAGGAGATGATTGGTTGTCCTATTGAAAGAGAGGATTGAAATACCATAGTCGATGTAATTTTTTTATTTAAGTGCAATGTAGTTTTTTCTCTTCGATGAATGATTTGTTGTTTTGTTTATCGGTCCCCATATTTATTTTATTTATTTAAGAAAAACCAAAACAAATCAATAAAGTTGTTTCCCCAACACCTTTATCGGACTCACACAAACTCCAAGATCATGGATGAACTTTTGCAAAACCAAGAAGTGATGAGAGCGGATGTTAATTAATTGAAGGATAAGGTTGATCGAATCCTAGAAGCTATATAGGCTTTGGCAAGGAAGGAGAATACAGAGGAGGGTCTTCTAACTACAAATGAAGAACACCAAACAACTCCTTCTCACCCACCAGGCTTTACCCTGACCACCCAACAGTTTCGTACAACATCTATTGAATTTCGTATTTATGGTCTCCCATGTGGTTATAATCTGCCTTTAGTCATCAACCCCATGGACAATAACCAAAACCATCCCAAAACCTAAACCAATCACAAAACCCATCTCCCATGGGTTATGTGCCACCCCAAAACACTATCCTCAAAAAGTATTCCATATATTGCACCCCAAGTACAACATTTTAATGCTAATGGAAATTGGCATCAAACTCACGTTAGGGATGTTACACAATCGAAAGAGAAATTCCATGTTTTAGAAGAGTGAATAAAAGCAATGGAGGTACATAATGTCTATGGTCTCAAAGATTTTGATATGTGTTTGGTTCCCGATGTGACTATCCCTCCAAAATTGAAGGTTCTTGAGTTTGAAAAATACAAAGGCACCATATGTCCTAAAAATCATCTGACTATGTATTGCAGAAAAGTGGCTTCTCATGCTCATAACGACAAACTTCTCATTCACTTTTTCCAAGGCAGTTTGAGTGGGGCATCTTTAAGTTGGTATATGCATCTCGAGCGAAATCGAATTTGTTCGTGGAAATACAGGTACAACATTGACATGGCCCCTGATATGATGCAATTGCAAAATTCATTGAAAAAGGACAACAACACTTTCAAAGAATACGCACAACGGTGGAGAGAAGTGGCATCACAAGTAGAACCTCTTTTATTTGAAAGAGAAATGGTTGGTGTAAGACCCATAATTTTTAAGTGTACTTTATGTATTTTAATGGATTTTGGTATTCAAGTCAGGGGCTTTTTAGCCAAAGTTACTAATATTTTGGGAGTTTAAATGATCAAAAAGATATTTTTGCCGATTAGAATTACTCGTTGATAAATAAATTGATTTAACTGCGGTGAATCTTTTACAAAGAATTTAATGCGTTATGGGCGAAAGGGTAATTTGAATAAATATCTAGTTTTGAGATATTTGTTAAAAGTAATTAAAATATATATATATATATATATTATATATTTGGATGGAGGGAAATATAAAGGAAAGAGAAAGGAAACATAAAGGAAAGAAAAGCCAAGGAAGGAAAAGAGAAAGATAGAAACTTCTTCTTCTTCTTCTCTGTTAACGCAAAAAACCAAACCGTGAAACTCAAATTCTCCCTTCCTCCATTGTTGCTCGTTTTTTCTCCCTTTTCTTTCCTTAGATTTCGAAATTGATAGTGGGTGATAGGAAAATGATTTCTCAACTTCACTCTTCCTCATTGATTTGAAAACGAAGAAAAACGGTTTTAGGGATTCAAACTCAAATCTCTCCGTTTCATCTAGATCTAAGCGTCGTTTCAAGAAGTGATAGAAGGGAAAGTTGCTCACCACTACACTACGGTGCTAGTGAGCTAACTTTGGAAGCGGCGTTGCGAGTGGAGATTTTTACCAGATTTGCTCACGGTACCGAAATCGAACGAAAAAGCTAAAGTGAAGGTAAGGGCTCCTTCCAAACTTTTAGTTTGCATTTAGGGACTTACTTGTGGTTGTGTGGAAAAGAATTTGGTTAGGGTTAAAGTAAGGTTTTATGGAGAATGAATTTCAAACCCATTTATGTATGATTTTGAGTATATGAAACTTGTTGTGTTTGAGTGATGGATTGTGTTGATTTGTGTTCGTTGTTTTAACGTGTTCTAAATTGATAACTGATGAAACTTGAGTTGGTTTGCGTGGTTTGTGTGGAAAATGATTTGGTGTGAAGTATGGATTGAATGTGAAAGTATGTTTGAGTTTGTTTTGTGTGGTTTGTGTGGAAAATGATTTGGAACGAAGTATGGATTGAATGTGAAAGTATGTGTGAATTTGTTTTGTGTGGTTTGTGTGGAAAATGTTTTGGAGTGAATTTTGGATTGAATGTGAAAGTTGGTTTTGTGTGGAGTTTGAAAACCATTAAGTTAAACGAGTATTAAGAATGGGGAATCTCTTAATGTCTTGTTTACTTAATATGAGTTTGTGAAAATCATTAAGTTAACTGGGCGTTAAGAATGGGGAATCTCTTAATGTCTTAGTTACTTAATGTTGTTTGAAAATCGTTTAAGTTAACTGAGCGTTAAGAATGGGGAATCTCTTAATGTCTCGGTTACTTAATGTTTGTTTTTTGAAAATGGTTTCAGTGAAATGAGTATTAAGAATGGGGAATCTCTTAATGACTTGTTTACTGAAAGTTTTGTTGTGAAAATCGTTAAGTTAAATGAGTATTAAGAATGGGGAATCTCTTAATATCTGCGTTTACTTAATGTCGTCGAAAAAAATGATTTTCGTGGGGAAATGAATTGTTGTGTTTTGGCGTGAATTGTGTATTAAATTCGTGAATATGTTTGAGTTTGTTCTGTGTGGGATTTGAAAACCATTAAGTTAAATAAGTATTAAGAATGGGGAATCTCTTAATATCTTGTTTACTTAATGTGTGTTTGTTTGTTTGAAAATTGTTTAAGTTAACTGTGCGTTAAGAATGAGGAATCTCTTAATGTCTTGGTTACTTAATGTTTGTTTTAAAAAATTGTTTAAGTTAAATAAGTATTAAGAATGGGGAATCTCTTAATGACTTATTTACTTAATGTTGTTTTGAAAATTGTTTAAGTTAACTGGGCGTTAAGAATGGGGAATCTCTTAATGTCTTGGTTACTTATTGGTTGTTATGGTAAATCGTGCTGACCCGTGATAGGTGGCACCTCGGTAAACTGTACTGACCCGGGATAGGTGGTACGTTTATGATTTACATTTGGTAAGTTGTGCTGACCCGTGATAGGTGGCACCTCGGTAAGCAGTGCTGACCCGGGATAGGTGGTACTCTTACGACTTACGCTTTTTCGTTTGGTAAATTATGCTGACCCGTGATAGGTGGCACCTCGGTAAACAGTACTGACCCGGGATAGGTGGTATATTTACGATTTACGTTTGGTAAGTTGTGCTGACCCGTGATAGGTGGCACCTCGGTAAGCAGTGCTGACCCGTGATAGGTGGTACCCTTACGACTTACGCTTTTTCGTTTGGTAAATTGTGTTGACCCGTGATAGGTGGCACCTCGGTAAACAGTACTGACCCGTGATAGGTGGTACGTTTACGATTTACGTTTGGTAAGTTGTGCTGACCCGTGATAGGTGGCACCTCGGTAAACAGTACTGACCCGTGATAGGTGGTACGTTTACGACTTACGTTTCTTGGTGAATTGTGTTTGTCCGTGAGAGACTACACCTTGATAAATTGTGAATTGTTGGTTCTTTTTGTTCGTGTGGGTATTGTGTTATAGTGTTAAATGTTATGTTTTGGAATTTGGTGATAACATGTTGATTGCAATACCATTTTGAAACTCATGATGATGTAGTATTGTGTTATAAGTGTTAAGCGTTATGTTTTGGAAGTTGGTGATAGCATGTTTGATTGCAATACTATTTCGAAATTCATGATGTTGTAGCGATTACGTTATAAGTGCTAAGTGTTTTATTTTGGAATTGTGTGATAGTGTGATTGATTGCAAAATTGTTTCGAAACTCAAGATGTCGTGGTGATTGTATGGATATTACTAAGTGTTAAGGTTTGGAGTGGTGTTTGGATGTGATTGAGTTAGTTTATGTATTTTTGAGAGAATATACTGGATTCAATACAGGGGCTCTGTCTGTCTGTCAATCGATTTACCCAATCGATTGAGTCAATCGATTTACCCAATCGATTGATTTAAGCCCAGAGTTCAGTTTTCACTAAAATCTTTCAGGAAATTGATTTCCCCAATCGATTGGTTCAGTGGGAAATCTTATGTTGAGTTTGATAATTGATTTCTCAATGCTTTGTTCAGTTATGTATTACTTGATGGATTGATAACTCTATGTGATGTCATTTACATTTGGAAAGCTTTACATGAACTTTTAGCATGTGGAAAAACCCATCTAATATGTTTGATAAATTGGAAAGGTTATTTGTGCATTGAAAAGTGTAAATGTTATGTGTTAACTGTTAATTTCGGTTGGTGACCCTTTACAACTATTGTGGAAATCTGGGATTTGCCCTCAGATGAGAGTCGGTATGATCCTACCGGTCCGTACCCTCCGGATGGGAGTGCTTGATTGGAGCTACGATAGGAGAATCTCACGGGGCGCGTGGAGATTACTCAAGGCGTATAGTTCCTTTGTTATGTATAGAATGATCAGACTAGGTTGTCACTCAGGACACATATGTCTTTCTTTTTGGGCTACCTTTATGTAAAGTTGAAAGGATGTACCTGTACTATTGCTGTCAGCATTACATGCTTTGGATTTATATTTTGAAAAACTTTTCCGCTGCTTATAAATTTTAATGGCTTAGTTATATATATATATATCCAAACGTTTTATTTTATTTATTTCCTTGTTGTATTTTTAATTTCTTTCGAAAAAAAAAATACACCCTCGCTTTGAAAAACGGGGTGTTACAGTTGGTATGTTTATGGATACTCTCCAATCGCATTTTTATGATAAGATAATTGAGAGTATGCCATCAAACTTTTCTGACCTGGTCATGGAAGGAGAAATGATAGAAAGTAGGATGAGTAGTGGAAAGATCGTATGTGTAGCAAGTAGCGTGAAAAACCCCAAACGATATTCATAAAAAAGAAAGAAGGGGATGTTAATGTTGTAATGGTAAACCCCAGATTCTCCTATTTTCTGTCAATCAATTCTTATTGACCCTCAAATTTCTAGCCCCTGATACCCTAAACTCCTTACATTTCTTATACATATGTGGTTGCAACCTCACAAGCTTCATACACTCAATATCACCTATCAAGACCACCTTTTTATCAACCACATCTGGTCCAACCACCACCTCTCATATTTCCCAACATAACCAAAATCCAAACCCGAATCAATATAAACCACCAATTAATCAAGAAAATAAGGTAACCCATTTTGATCCAATTCTCATCACATAAAGCCAATTGTTGCCTCACCTACGCCAAAATTCAATGGTAGTTTTAAGACCAATGAAACCTCTTGAACCACCATTCCCAAAATGGTACAATCCAAATGCCAAATGTGGATACCATGTAGGAGCTGTTGGGCATTTCATCGAAGATTGTCAAATACTATAATCTGAAGTACAAGAATTGATTAATGCAAAATGGATTGCCTTCAAGGAGTGCGATCCCAACGTAGGGAGTATTCCCTTGTAAGGCCACGCGGATACCTCTGTTAATGTTATTGAAGATGGGATAGAACAATATGTAAAGGATGATCATGTGTTGACCATAGGGTCGTGTGTGGAAAATAATAAATATTTCCCAAAACCAGTGGAAATCCTTTATAGAAAAGGGAATTTTAAGCCAACTCCTAGTAGACCAAATGCAATAATTGTCCAAACACTAAGTCCCTTTTCCGTACGAAAATACCAAGTCAACACCATAGAATTATGAAGTCATATCCCACATGGCCAATTATCAATCAAATGATAGCTTTGAGCCTAAAGGAACTGATGTCACCAACATTTTTAGGGATTGGTGGGGTGACTCGGAGTGGTCAAGTATATGCTCCTGAACAACTTAAGAAAAATGAGGGTCATGGGGGAAAAGGGAAATAAGTTATGTATTGTTCCATAAAAGGACAAGAGACTAGCAAAAATACAGTGTTTGAAGAATAAGCTAACAAATTTTTGAAGTTTATGAAGCAAAGTGAATATAAGGTGGCGGATAAGCTAAATCAAACTCCTTCCAAGATATTTGTTCTCTCCTTGTTATTGAACTCTGAAGTACATAGAAAGGCACTAATGAAAGTTTTAAATGAGGCTCATGTTACTCATAATATCACTATCGACAAGCTTAATGGAGTTGTCGGTAACATCACTGCTAGTAGTTGTCTGAGTTTTAGCGATCATGAATTATCGGCTAAAGGGACATAGCATAATAAAGCACTACACATCTTTATGAGGTGTCACGATCATATTCTTGCACGAGTTTAAGTTGATAATGGATCATCATTAAATGTCATGTCGAAATCAACACTATCAAAACTATTTGTTGGTGGAGCATGTATGAACCCTAGTGTTATGGTGGTGAAAGCGTTTGATGGATCCATAAGACAAGTTGTTGGCGAGATTGACTTGCCGATTCCAATCGGATCCCATAACTTTGGAATAACCTTCCAAGTGATGGATATTAAACTGATGTGCAGTTGTCTTTTAAGGAGACTGTGGATTCATGCTGCTGGATCAGTGACATCCACCCTCCATCAAAAGCTAAAGTTTATAGTGAACAATAAGCTGGTAATAATATATGGAGAAGAATATATGATAGTAAGTCATCTATCCTCTACAGCCTACATTTAACACACAGAGGAAGCCATATAGACTTTCTTTCAAGCATTAGAAATCGCCAATGTTGTCTTCATGGGTGAAGGACATCACTTAAAGGAACCAAAACTATATACCATATCATTGAAGTCTACCAAATCCATGTTGCAAGGAGGAGCTTTGGTTAATTTGGGGAAGTTGATAGAAATACCAGAAAAGAACAATAGGTACATGTTGGGATATGTACCTATTCAAGCTGATAAGGAAAAGGTTGTGAAGAAAAAAAGAGAAAGCAGGATGACTCGTTCGGAAAACTGGGTACCGAATTCACATAATATTTCAATTTGTGACATTCGCCAAACTTTTCAAAGCGCCGAAATAATATATGCTGATCAGGTTGCTGTTGCGGATGAAAATCATGGAGATGATGATACCCTCAAGTTAGAGTACCCTTGTCCTCAAAATACCAGTCTCAACAATTGGAAGATAATCGAGTTTCTGGTGTTTGTTAATTTATGTTCAAAATAATTATGTATTTCAACTCCTTTTGTTCTGCTCAAGGCTATAAGGATTACTAATTATGGCACATGTATTTCAATTCCATATTTATTATCAATAAATACATTTTTGAATTCTCCAACTTATTTTTTTTAATTTTCTTCTTGAAATGACAATCTTTATTCATATTTTCTTTTTCTATTTTCCTTTTTCTTCGTAATTTAAAAAATGCAGAGTCAAAAATGAATTTGTTGAAAATAACAGCGGCAAAACCTATTCTTATAATTGTGAACACCCAATAAATCATGCTGATGAGGATTGTGAAGACAATTATGAATCTCCCCAGAACTAGAAAGGCTAATGGAACAAGAAGCTAAGATAATACAACCCTATAAAGAACCTGTTGAGGTGATCAATCTAGGGACTCAAAATGATAAGAAAGAAATTAAAATTGGTATGTCTATGAAAGAAAGTGAACGAGAAAACTTGATTAAACTTTTATTTGACTATGTGAATGTATTTGCATGGTCATATCAGGATATGCCTGTACTAGATATTAACAAAGTTCAACACAAGCTACCGCTCAAGTCTGAATGTACTCCAATTAAACAAAAGTTGAGGATGATGATACCTAATATATCTTTTAAAATTAGAGAAGAGGTCAAGAAGCAATTTGATGTTGGTTTCTTAGTAGTAGCAAAATATCCTCAATAGGTGGCTAATATTGTACCAGTTCCAAATATGGATTGAAAGGTTCGAATGTGCGTTGATTATTAGGATTTAAATAAAGCTAGTCCTAAAGACGATTTTCCTCTACCTCATATTGATGTCCCTAGTGTATAACAATGCTCAATATTCTCTTTTCTTCTTAATGGATGGTTTCTCAGGGTACAATTCAATCAAAATGGCTCTCGAGGATATGGAAAAAATTGCATTCATCACATAATGGGGAACTTTCTATTATAAAGTGAGGCAATTCATATTGAAGAATGTTGGGGCAACCTATCAAAGAGCAATGGTAACTTTGTTTCATGATATGATACATAAGGAGATAAAGGTTTATGTGGAAGATATAATTGAAAAGTCTCGTACCGAAGAAGATCATGTTGTTAACCTTTAAAAGTTGTTTGTGCGACTAAGGAAGTTTTGACTTTGTTTAAACCATGCTAAATGCATTTTTAGTGTAAGATCGGGAAAGTTACTTGGGTTTATCGTTAGTCAAAAAGGGATAGAAGTGGACCAGATAAAGTAAGAGCAATACAAGAAAGATCGACCCCACGCATAGAAAAAGAAGTTTGTGGCTTTTTGGGTAGATTGAATTACATTGCCAAGTTCATATCGCATTTCATCGCTACATGTGAGCTGCTTTTCAAATTGTTGTGCAAAGACCAAAATGTTGAATGGAATGAGAATTGTCAAAAAGGTTTCGAAAAGATTAAACAATACTTATAAAAACCTCCAATCTTAGTGCCTCATGCTCATAGGAAACCTCTTATGATGTACTTAATAGTACTTGACGAGTCAATGGATTGTGTATTGGGGCAACTTGACGAATCTAGTAGAAAAGAACATGTTATTTATTATTTGAGCAAATAGTTCATCAGTTGTGAAATAAGGTATTCATTGCTTGAACGAACATGTTGTGCATTGGCATAGGTTGATCGTCGCTTAAGGCAATACATGTTATCTCACACAACTTGCTTGGTGTCTAAAATGGACCTAATTAAGTACATCTTTGAGAAACCTGCTCTTGTTAGGTTGTGTTTTGATTGCACAAACAATATTGTTGAATATAAGGCATGTGTTATGGGCATTAAAGCAGCTATTGAATCAAAGGTAAAATTTCTTGAGGTATATGGAGACTCATTTTTTATCATCCATCAGACGAAAGGAGAATGGGAAACGCAAGATTCTCAATTCATTCTATATCACACCCATATCAAAGAATTGATAGAACACTTTGAGAAGATTACTTTTCACCATATCCCTCGAGAAGAAAACCAATTAGATGACGCCTTGGCCACATTGTTGTCAATGTTCAAAATAAGAATTGGTTAGGATATGTTGGTAATAAAAATTCAACAAAGACCTAAACCTACATATTGATTATCAATAGAAGAATAGTCTGACGACAAGCCATGGTTTTACGATATCAAATCATATGTTAAGAATAAGGAATATCCATTGGGTATTTCAGATAATGAAAAAATGGTTTTAAGGAGGTTGTCAATGAACTTCTTCTTAAATGGTGTTGTGCTTTATAAGAGAAATTATGATATGGTTCTCCTTAGATGTGTGGATAAAGGATAAGCAAAGAAAATCATCTAATAGGTTCACGAAGGTTCTTTCGGGACTCATGCAAATTGGCACGCAGTGGCAAGAAAAATCTTAAGAGCTGGCTACTATTGGTTGCCCATGGAGTCCAAAAAATGTCATAAATGTCAAATCTATGATGATAAAGTACATGTACCACCCACCTCTTTAAATGTTTTAACATCACCTTGGCAAGTAAGCATGAGCAGCATCACCACGTGCAAGTCCTCTAGATGAGTTTAAGTCTAAAAAAAACTCTAGGTAGGCAACATTAACCGTGAAGGCACTCTTGTTGTTGAAAATGGTGCAACCAAATAAAAATAGTACAAACGTCATCGCAACCATCTCGCACAATTAGTCACGACAACACTGATGGTATACTTCAAGTAGCCTACTATATCAAATTATGGTTTTCAACGTGACATTAATTTCAACATGAGATGAAGCCTCAATAAGTCCAAGTAGTTCAACTAGTACATTTTCACTGTCAGGTGATGGGTATATGCAGAAGAGAGGAAATGTCACTAAGTGTAATTGTTATATGATCGAGAAAATTACTACTCCATCCCAAAGTCGAGTGGCCACATGGTCGCCAAATGTCCTAAGGATAATTGTTTCAACATGACCACCAGGATATCCATTAGCTTGTGGAGGTTGATCCATTTGCTCTGGTTGGGTCTCATGTTGTTTTTGTTCTGCGTGTTGGGTATGTTCTTCCTATTTGGTCTGTTGCTCTCGCTATACTTGTTGTTGTTGTTATAATCATCACTATTCTCGTTGTGTATGTCTCTCTTGTTGCACTTTCTGTTGCTTCTCAAGGCGTTGAGCTTGTGCCAAATCGGTCGGTCTAACGCGATGACTCTCATTATTAACAATATCATTAATTATAACTCGACATGCTATATCAGTAAACATAGAGCACACCATTTCTGCATAACCATATCATAATTAAAACACAATCAAATATGTTGCATCACAAACTTAGTTCACGTACACAGACTCAATTCACGTATCCAGACTCAGTTCTCGTATGCAAACTTAATTCACATAGGTTTCTACGCAAACTCAGTTCACGTATGCAAACTTAGCTCATGTAGGTTCCTATGTAGACTCAATTTGGGTACACATGGACACCATTAGTGTAACATCCCAGTCATTACCGTTATCGGCGGTGCTACCTCACAACCTTCTTGCCTTCCCTATCCACCAAGTGGAAATAGTGAGTTTTTGCATTTTGTGAGATTTGAGCTCGGTACCTGGGAGATAAGTATCGCCTCCACACAGTCCCAATACCAATTGAGCTACTCACTAAAATCAGTTTCAATCACATATCCTAACTAAATATGTTTAAAAAAAATAGTTTAGCATAGCAAAATGGATTTGTTAGTGCGGTGGTAAACATACCATTGTTTAACCACTACTATTCTAAGTTGCTCTTTATGTGCAACAACCACCACAAGAAACCCCAACAGCCATATTCCCTTCCAGATCACAATATTACCGTTGTTGTCATTGTTTATTTTAACAATGATAAAAAAAGATAAATATAGAGAGAATGAAGCAGAAAAGGGAAAGAAGAGAAAGGACCTCACTAGGGTTTCATAACCAAAATAAAATAAAAGGTAAAGATAATAGAGTTACAATAAGTATATATACAAGGGAATAGAAAATTCTAAAATAACATTACTACTAATATATAACAATATTATCTAGCATCTTCCCTCAAACTCACAATGCATTAGCATGGAGCATCGAGAGTTTGTCAACCAAAAAATGAAAACATTTAATGGAATGCATCTTTGAGAACAAATCAATAATTTGTAAGGAATATGAGACAAACGATAGAGTAATGGTTCCATGCTGAAAAAGATGACGAGTAAGATGACAATCAATCTCAATGTGCTTGGTGCATTCATGAAAGACCAAGTTATGAGAAATTAAGCACGTAACTCCAAATGAGGACAACAATGGAAAAAGAAGGCTCTAAAATTAAGTTCCTCAAAGATAACGAAGAATATGAAGAACAACTTCCCAATGCAATGTAATGGGAGAGACAACAAACTGACTGACAACATGAACAATATAAGCAATATCATGCCTAGTAATCGTAAGATACACAAAGTTGTCAATCAAAGTACGTACAATGTGAGATCTGGTAAAGGAACACCATCCGAGGGAGCATATTTCGCATTCAACTAGAGAAGAGTATATGTTGCTCTAGTATTAGAAGACGAGCCTATTTAAGAATGTTGGCAATGTACTTTGATTGAGAAAGAAGGTAGCCTATAGGAGAATAGGCAATTTTAATCCCCAAGAAATAGCAAAGAGTTCCCAAGTCCTTCATCTCAAACTGCTTGGCTAACTGCAATTTCAATTATGGATGCCACTAATATCGTCACCTATAATAATCATATCATCAACATACAAAGAATGTATAATGTGGCCATAAGTGGCAGACCTTATAAACAATGTAGAATCATGTTCAATAAAGTGGAAACCATGAGAAGTGATTATGGTAGAGAGTTTTTTAAACCAAGCTTGAGAAGTCTGCTTAAGACCATATAAAGCCTTTTTTTTTAACTTACACATTTCCCCCCGGTTATGAGAAACTCCTTTTGGAGGGAACTTACACATTTAAAAAGGTATTTTTGGAATCCATTTGAGAAATATGTCACTGATGAATAGATGCAATTGCAATAAGAGTACATATAGTGGTCATCTTGGCTACACGAGCAAAAGTTTCTTCATAATTCACATAGAGGAGATGTTATAACTGAATAACCAAAATGACATGGTTGACTAATATAAACAAAACTCAAAGTGAGATTAGGAATATAATAAACATCAGAAAGAGACAAGTTATGTGTGGAGACAAAACCAATACATGCTAACGGCAAGTAGTAATAACCGACACAAATGAGGCAGAACTCACATAAGCAAAAAAAAATTATCATAATATGATGACAAACTCCAGAATCAAGAATCCATATGGAAGGGGAAATATTTGACAAACTAGAGGATTTCAAACCTTTAGTAGATGAGGCAGACATGACATGTGATTAAATATAAGTAGCAAAAATATATGGATGAGTTAAGATAATTCCCTTATCTAACACAACAAAGTGGGTCTTGAGTATGATTTCTTCTGCCAACAATTTACTAACTATTAATTCAACAATAGGAGGAGGAAAACTATGCAAAATACCCCCACGAAGGCCCTTATGATCATCACGAAGAGCCATAAAAAACCAAACCAGATATTGCTCCTCTCTCTAATTAATGTACGCTTTGACAACTTTCAACTCAATTGATTCCATAAGAGTCAATTGATCACACAAACTAGTCATTGTCGAATAGAATTCTTGAATGTAGACTGAGCATACAAACATTTCAAGTTAATAACGTTTTGCAAATGTAGACTAAGCATACAAACATTTCAAATTATCACAATCTCTTTAGCAATATCATATTTTGCTAGTTGCACACCTATAGACATCTCAACAAAATTATCAATCCAAAGAATGATTTTTGAATTGCTAACATTTCATGTTTTCAAATCTTTGACATATTTAGGTTCATCCCTTTTACCTATAGACATAACAGAAGTTCCATCAACATAACCCCACATATCTTTTTCAATCAATTTTTTTTTCATCACATAACTCCAATAAGAGTAATTTTGTCTATTGAGGTGGTCACTAACATCTTGAAGAGAATTATCCTTAGCACCAGCTGTACTAAATAATGACTGGAAAATACGAAAAATACAATCATTGAGATAAAATAAACCCAAAATAAATCAAAGCTCTTCATAGTAGATCCCAAAATCAACCAAAACTCTTTGATATCATGTTAACAATAATAAATAAACATAAACCTAGAAAGGATGAAGAAGAAAAGAGGAAGAAGTGAAAGAACCCCGCTAGCATTTCATAACCAAAATGAACAAAAGGTAAATGTAATAGAGTTACAATAAGTATATATACAAGAGAATGGACAAGTATAAAATACCCTTATTACTAATACAATATAATATTATCTAACAGTCTACGGACACTATCTCGCTATTCTGAATTCGCTTTTGCAAGTATCAACAAATATCTATTCCAATCAACTTATTCTCTTTATTTTTTATTTGCTTTTATGATTTCGTTCTTGTCTTTGAGGTTTTGTGTTTGTTATTATTTTCCCTCTATGCTTTTATTTTGTATATCTAGAATTACTGGATTCTCTTTGTTATCGGCATAATTTGGTATTGTGAGATGTCATTTTTTTTAACAAATTTAATATTGAGTTAGATGTGTTAATAAGTTGAATGAACTGTATGCTAATGTCAATGATGATTATCTTTGTTTATTGAAATTCAATTTTGATTCTTTTATTATTTTTATTTTTATTTTTTGAAAATTGAAATGAAGTTTTGACGTTGTATATATTAAAAATATAATGAACAAAAGTTTACTATTATATATATTTAAAACAGACCCCCGAATGCCACCTATATAAATATTTCTCACATCAGCCGGACGTGGATCTCTCCTCCTTTCTCCCCTTTCAATCATGGTCTCAATGCCTAATATTCTAATAATTTATTATTAATAATTAAACTGCAATAAAAAAAATCCGACTAATTACTCATAAATATCGATATAAATGCTCTTTATTTAATATTGAACAATTATATTATTCCACTGAGTAATGATTTTATACGTTAAAAATTCAATTACTCATTAATGTCAATCAATTTATAATTTCTTTCAATTTATGTCAATTTATTTTTTTTGTTACATTTTATAAAATAAAAATATATATTCTATTTGATAGAAAATGCACAAATTTATTAAAAATAATCATAAAATACGAATATATGAAAAATTATTATAAAAGTTACTTCCAATTATTAAAATACATAAATTTATTTTAAATTATAATATATATATATATATATATATATATTAAAAAATATAATGAACAAAAGTTTACTATATATGTGTTCTGAAAAAATATGTTAACATTAAATTTTTATCAATTAAATTATATATTTATACTTGAATGGTATTTTTTTATTTTAATTTTTCTTATTATAATGATAATTTGAATGTTAAAAAATAAATAAAAAAAATTAAGTATTGCATAAAATTAAATTAGTTTTTAATAGAATTTATTTTTAGTACATATCAATATAACAATAATTCAATTGCACAAACAATTAGTTAAAACTTTTAAATACCTAAAATTGATTTAAAGTATATGTAAATCTTTAATAAAATAAATTTCAAACTCTTGATTAAATATATTCAATAATTTTTTATCAACAACTTCTCATATTCGCAATTAAAACATCATACTAACAAAACAATTAAATCTATTATCTATTATCTATTATATATATTTAAAACAGACCCCGAATGCCACCTCACCCTCGAATGTCACCTTACCCTTGAATGCCACCTATACAAATATTTCCCGCATCAGCCAAAAAGCTGATGTGCACCTCTCCTCCTTTCTCCCCTCTCAATCATGCTCTCAATACCTAATCTCTTTCAATCCTACTCTATTTTTCCTTTTTCTTCCACAATTTCTTCAATACCTCCAAAATTTATTTGATAATATTATTTTATAATAAATTTAGAAATTATAAAATTATTTTACAATTATTTATAATTTATAAATTATTTTACAATTTGATAATAAGTTATAATTTATATTTTTATCAAATTACTTTATAAGTTATTTTATAATAAATTTATTAATTATTTTATAATATTATTAGTCATTTACCAAAAGTAATAATTTATATTATTAATCATTAAATTCAATAAAAAAAAAAAAACTCGACTAATCACTCTTAAATATCGACATAAATGCTATTTATGATAATTATATTATTCGGGGGTCTGTTTTAAATATATATAATAGATAATATATTTGATAATAATATAAATTATAAACTATTACAAAATTGTAAAATAATTTATTAATTATAAATAATTGTAAAATGACTTATAAAATAATTTGATAATAATATAAATTATAAATTATTATCAAATTGTAAAATAATTTATAAATTATAAATAATTGTAAATAATTTTATAATTTATAAATTTATTATAAAATATTATTATAAAATAGATTTTGGAGGTATTAAAGAAATTGTGTTGAAGGAGTTTAGGTATTGAGAGCATGGTTGAGAGGGGAGAAAGGAGGAGAGATCCACATGAGTTTTTTGGCTGATGTGGGAAATATTTGTATAGGTGGAATTCGAGGGTGAGGTGGCATTCGGAGATCTGTTTTAAATATATACTAGATACTAGATTGTGGCTCGCGCGTTGCACGGATATTAATTAATTAATTTTATAAGTTTTATAAGTAATATTTTATGTATTATAAATGTAGTTATCTTATAATATTACTTTATTGATTTGTAATAATTGAATATGATTAGGAAAACTAAAAAAAGAGAAAATTATGTTTATCACAATCATGTAATTTAATTTTTAAAATATTTTATAAAATTCGGATGATAATTTATTATATAGGATAATTGTTTGACTCATTGTACTTTGATTGTTAATTTTATTTTTCAACATATAATGGTTCTAGCATTTATTTGATGAAATAAAACGTAAAATACAAACGCAAAAATAAGATGTAAAAATTTTAAAATATGATTCACTATTTAATATTTTTTATTTTAAAAAATATTAATATTGAATTATATTGTAGTGTAGTCTAAATTTATTTGTTTTATTAGTATGATATTTTAATTGTGAGCATGAGAAGTTGTTGAAAAAAAAAATTATTAAATATATT
>JBBPBT010000722.1:1261732-1291985 GCA_037974875.1 Cicer bijugum | reverse complement strand
TAATAAAACAAATAAATTTAGACTACACTACAATATAATTCAATATTAATATTTTTTTAAAATAAAAAATATTAAATAGTCAATCATATTTTTAAATTTTTACATCTTATTTTTGGGTTTGTATTTTACATTTTATTTCATCAAATAAATGCAAATACCATTATATGTTAACAATCAAAATACAATAAGTCAAACAATTATCCTATATAATAAATTCTCATACGAATTTTATAAAATATTTTAAAAATTAAATTAGATGATTGTGATAAACATAATTTTCTCTCATTTTAGTTTTCCTAATCATATTCAATTATTACAAATCAATAAATCAATATTATAAGATAAATATATTTATAATACATAAAATATTACTTATAAAACTTATAAAATTAATTAATTAATATTCGTGCAGCGCGCAAGCCATAATCTAGTATATATTTAAAATAGGCCCCCGAATGCCACCTCACTCCCGAATGCCACCTATATAAACATTTCCCACATCAGCCAAAAAGCTAACGTGGACCTCTCCTCCTTTTTCCCCTCTCAATCATGCTCTCAATGTCTAATATTCTAATAATTTATTATTAATAATAAAAATGCAATAAAAAAACCGACTAATCACTCTAAAATATCGACATAAATGCTATTTATCTAATATTGGACAATTATATTATTCCACTGAATAATAATTTTATACGTTAAAAATTCAATTACTCATTAATGGCAATCAATTTATAATTTCTTTCAATTTATGTCAATCTATTTTTTTTGTAACATTTTATATAATAAAAATATATATTCTATTTGATAGAAAATACACAAATTTATTAAAAATTATCATAAAGTATGAATATATGAAAAATTATTATAAAAGTTACTTTTAATTATTAAAATACACAAATTTATTTAAAGTTTTGCATATGATATTAAAATACAGAATTTAATGAAACAAAACCAAACCCACAAACCACAAGAATTAAAACATAGTAAATCGTCAAGGAAGAAATCCAAATCAGTTGTTTTTAGTAAAACAAATTGGAAAACAACAAAGAAAAAGCAAAAGTTCATAATAAATTAAACTAAACACACTTTCTAATGCACAAGATCAACAATTAGCTGCAAGTGCAAAGCATACTTATTTTGCACAACATAAAAACGGATTTGATGCAAATAAAGGCGGAATATAATTAATACATACTAAACAAATACTTACAATGAGAACTTGATTTTGGAAAACGGAAAAAGAAAATACAAGATTACGAAAATGTAGGAGACACTTAGGAAACTCTTAAGATTTCTAACAGATATTTGCTTGTTGTATTTCACTCTGCCCTGAGCTTGAAGAGGAGCCTTCCTTATATAGAGAAAGGATTCCGCTTGTGCTGCATTATGAGGTGGAGGAAATGATGAGATGCTTTCCACTTTCGGTGCCACGTTTGTCTGTTGGTGCAGATGGCAGACAAGTGCCAATCAACTTTTGCTTTTGCGTTTTGCTTTTCAGAAAGAAAATAATCGTGTTCTAATTTTCAAAATACTTTTTTTTTTAAGTCTGGAGTCAGGCCAGGCCCGTTTATGATATTTTAGACTATTTTTTCACGAAATTTGGGCTATGCCCATTACATGATATACAAGCCTTTTTTTTTGAAGGGGTCAATAGTATTGGGTCATTTGATTTATTTTATGGGTACGATGCCGAAACATTCGTCTTCATTTTCATATTCCATATTAATGGTGTCTTCTGAAGCACTGTTTGAGGAATATTTTGATGATTGGGCCTTACTTTTGAGGAGTTGGGCCATGATTTCAAAATATTATTCTTCGGATTTTGCCGCTGCTAGTTGCGTTTGGGCAAAAGATTTTTGGGCCAGGAATTTAGTTACCATTTGGTCTGGTTTCCTCATTCCTTGCTTTTGGAGCCACGTCGATACAACTTGTTTTTTGAGACTTTGTGGAATAGAAAATTTTGTCCACCATCTGACTTTGAATTTTCCGACGAGGATTGTTTGAGTCTCTTTTTGGTTGATGTCAAAATACCATGCTAATACCCACGATCGAAAGAATTTTGTAGAGAATAGCATTAGGGGGTGAAAAATGTGTTCTCTGTCTGTTGGTTTGTAATTGGTTTTGTACAATTGGAAGCTTTCTTGGACTTCCGTTTTTAAGATATCTGGAATGGAGCCAAAGAATTTCCACCAATGGGTAAACCATTGAGGAATATTCGAAGGTTCCATAGTAAGGTTAAAGAAAAATAGCAAAGTATGGCTAAATTTTTGGTTTTTAATGAGAAAAGTGTTGTACCAGGCTTGCTGATAATCCCAATAATTAAAAGTCCTGCAATGATTTATTGTATTTTTGAAATCGAGTGGGAACTGTTTTAGTGTGTGTAGGTTTGGTCCCCATTCTGATGGTTGGATGATTTTGTGGATTTTTGTGGTTGAATAGGCTATTGGGCCTTCTTTTGGGTTGTCTTGAATTGTTACAAATCCTGTACATTCAAGAATAGATTTATAGTAAGGCTGGGATTTTGATAAATCATATGGTTTGAAAAACCAGCCTTCTAGGAAAATCTTTGAGTTGACGGATTGAGGATTTTTATTATAGAAATGATCCTCAATTGTCCAAATGCTCTGGTAATCTGTTTTGACAAAATATTCGGATTTTTGTCTGAACAAAGTATTGTCAGAATCATTTAAAATAATTTTTGAAGTTTCTCCATGAGAGATTTTTGAAATTATTTTACAGGATGGTTCCTCCTGTAAAGGTTTTGAAATAATTTTTTGAGAAGGGGTTTGATTTTTGGAAGATTCTCCTCTCTCCTGCCCCGTAAACGAAGGCAATTGAATTTGGAGGGATTCAATCTCCTATTGAAGTTTGTGGAGTTTTGCAATTTTTTGGAGTTGATGGTTTTCCTCAATTGAGTCTTTTATTTCCTGGAGATTGTTAGGACCAACTAATGCTTGGCTGGCAAGCCATTTTTGAATTTGGTTTTGTTCTTCATTCTCTTCTACAACTTATTTCCAAGACCGGATTGGTTTGGCAGATGAGATAGGTTTTGGGGTTTCTTGAGGTTGGTCCTTCTGGACCTCTATTCTTTTTGATTTTCTGGGCATCACTCAAGTCCTGTTTTGGAGAAATTCTCTGGTTAGAAAATCTGGAATTGAGTTTTGTTCTCCTTTAATAAATTCAATTTCAAAATAAAAAATGCTAAGAATTGCTTGCCATCTGGCAAAAATTTGTTTTGATGCAATGTTTTGAACATCTTTTTGTAAAACTTCTTTTGCAGATTTGCAATCAATTGGAAGTAAAAAATTTTGATTGAGTAAATCGCTTTGAAATTTTGTAATGCACATGACAATTGAAAGAATTTCTTTTTTAATGGTAGAGTAATTCTTTTGGCAATCATTCCAATGTGCAGATGTAAATTGTACAATGCATTCTTTGTTATTTGTTTTTTTTTTAAGGATACCTCCATAACCTATGTCCGATGCATCTGTCTCAACAATTTTTTGGGCTGAAGGGTCAGCTAGATGCAAGCAAGGTATTTCTTTCACTTGTTTTTTGATCATTTGGACTATTTTTGTGTGTTCTTCAGTCCAACCGACATGGTTTTTCTTTAATCTATCGTGGAGGGGTTTTGCTATCCTATTAATGTTAGGACAAAAGTCTAATACATAATTCAAAGATCCTAAAAACCTTTGTAATTGTGTTTTGTCAAGGATTTTATCAGGAAATTTATCTGTGAAGGATAAGGATCTCTCAATGGGTATAATAGTGCCCCGAGAGATGTAATGTCCTAGGAAACGGATTTTTGTTTGAAAAAGTGAGACTTTGGATTTTGAAACAACCATTCCGTTTTTCTTAGTAATCATTAGAAATGTTCTAAGATGTTTGAAATGTTGTTCAATAGTTTCCAAAAATATCAAGACATCATCAATGTAGACAATGCAGAATTTTGAGTATGGATTAAAAATTTTATTTATAATTCTTTGGAATTCTGAAGGAGCATTCTTCAATCCAAAAGGCATTATTGTCCACTCATATTGACCAAAAGGGACTGTAAAAGCTGTTTTATAACAATCTTTTGGATCAATTTGTATTTGCCAAAATCCTGATTTCATGTCAAATTTTGAAAATACAGAAGAAGAGTGTAATTTTGGTAAAAGATCATTTTTGTTTGGAATCGGGTAACGAATCCATTTTAAAGCTTTGTTTAAAGGTTTGTAGTTTATGACCAACCTCGGTGTACCTCTTTCTATTTCAGAATTTTTGTTCACATAGAAGGTTGCACAACTCCAAGGTGATCTAGATTTTGTAATTAGACCTTTTTGTTCTAGGTCTTGGATTTCTTCTTTGCAATGTGTTTTAAGTTCATAGTTCATTTGAATAGGTCTAGCCTTAGTTGGGATTTGTTTATCAGAAAAGCCATTCTTATATGGTAGATCTACCATGTGTTGTTTTCTATTCCAAAAAGCATTTGATAAATTTGAACAGATTTCGTTTTCAATTCTCTTTTGGAGATCTGAAATTTTTTGTTTTATGAAATTATTTTGTAATTGTTGTTCAGTTTTGAGAAAAGAAACATCTTGTTTTAAGAAATATAAATGTTTTTCTTTTCCTTGAATTAAACAATTTAATTCAGATTTGTAAACAGAACAAGCTTTCAAAAGATTTAAATTCTTTGTCCTGGATTTTTCAATAAAAGGGAAAATGATTTTGGCCTCTTTTGTTTTGCAAGAAATGCTGTCGTAATTGACTGAGTAGGGAGTTATCATGTAAATGAAAGGAGTCCCTAAAATGACAGTATGAGTAACGTTTTCTAATAAAACAAAAGGAGTTTTGATTGAAACATTACCATTTTTAGTGGAAGCTCCAGTTTTACTTTTTATAACCTTGTTGGAGTTATTAGCTACAACAAGTTTTTCATTAGATTTTTGTAGAAATCTATTTGGTACAATGCTACTTTTTAAGCAATTTAAATATGCTCCAGTATCAAAGAGTGCAATTGTTTCAAATTTGAAATCTTCAGAAAAAAACTAAATTAATTTTAATTAAATATTTTCTTGTTATAGTTCTTAAAACAAACAAGAAATCCATTGGGATTTCTTCTAAATTTTCAATTTTGTTAGAATATTCTTCATTTTCTTTTTCTTCTTCATCATGTTCTTGGTCAGAAGAGGTTTGATTTTGTACCTGGGAAAGGAGATTTTGAAGAATTGTGACATGGGCTTGTGCCTTTGTTCTTTTTCCTAAGATATTGGTTAGGTCATAAGTGGTCTTAGGAAGTTATTTTGATGAGGATGTAGAAGGTTGACTTTGTTTTGATTCAAAAGTATTTAACAATTTTCCTATTATTTCTTTTTGAAGTTTTGTATCTTCAACCTATTTTATAATATCAAGAATTAGTTCTTGATCTTTTGTTAAAACATTAATGGATTTTGTACTTGCTTCTGAATCGTTAAGAGGATCGGAGGCTCCTAGTTCGTCAAACTGTAAAGGTCTATCATTTTCTGATGAACCCGTTTCAAAATCTGTGACAGTTTCTTCTTTAGAGGTTTCTAAAAGTATTGCCTCTATTTTTTGAATTATTTCTTCATCGATTTTTAATTCATGTAGTTTTTTGTTTATCTTGCAATATCTTGAAATGTGTCCTGTTTGGCCACACTTATAGCAAGTTATTTGTTTTGAATTTTGAGGTTCAAACTTCATTTGAAAAGGGTTTTTCTTATAAAAATTGAGTTTTCTTTGATTGTAAGAATTTTGAGGTCTAGATTTTTTGTAGAATTCTACTCTTCCTGGTTTGGTGAAAGATTTTTTTGTAAGATTTTCTATATGGTTTCGAACAAGACCCTTCACAGTCTTTTGAAATATTAGTCATGGGTATTTCAAATTGTTTACAAAAGGATCCTAGTTCTTGTCTAGTTCTTTTTATTTCCCATTTTAAATGTTTTTGGAGTTTTAAATCTTGACAGATTTTCAAACCTTCCTTTTGAGTGAAGCTAACCAACTCACGATAAGTTAAATGGTTATATGGGATTTGGTTTACCCCATAAACTTCTTTGATTTTGTTTCTAACCTTTTCTCCTAAAAGGGTCAGGAGTCCTGCAAGAAATTTCTCCTTCCAGAATGGTTGGTTTGAGTCTTCCCTTAGCATAACTCTGGTTAGGAAACTATTTTTGTAATATTGGATTTCAAAAAGTTTTTTACATCTAAGGTTGGACAGGAGTTCGACATTTTTGTCTTTTAAGTGTGATGGATCACCTATGAAGTGCAAGCTGATTGTGTGTATTAGGGTTGCAACTATATCAGGTATTGGGTTTCCTATTTCGTCGATGATGGGAATTCCTTCCTCTGTGGTTTGGATTGCGTTTAAAATTTCTAAGTGTTGATGGGGCGTGAGATGGTAATCCCACCATCCTTTGAGTTGGCCTGAGAATCCTGCTATTAGGAGTTCAATTATGGCTTTGTCAGGTGTGTTGGCTTGGGTTTTATAAGCATTTGATGCCATTGTCATTTGTTGGAGGAGACCTAAGATGTTGTATTCGAACATACCATCTATGTTCCATTCATAGACAGTGTTGGCATTGTATTTGGATTGAGAGAGGACATTAGATCTATTTTCAATACCTAAGTCAGGTGTTATGACCATGGCTAAAGGTTGGCCCTTTTGCCACTGAAGTTTGCACAAGTTTTGTGGTTCTTGTTCGGTTTCAGAAACTTGGTCTTGAGTTGTGACCGTTTTGTCTAAGGTAGTTTTAGCTACCATCGGTGTGGAGGTAGAGGAATGTTCTATCCTACTGAGTTGTTCATGTAAGGCTTGGGTGAATTCTGATCTGCCTTCCCTAAACAGTTTTTGGCTTGTTTTTGAGATTTGGAATGGTTTAAAAATTGGGTTTTTCAGTTTTGGATCAGTTGTCTCAATCGGAGAGACAATAGAATTTTGTTGGTTTTCTTCTATCTTTGTTAATCGTTTTGCTATTGTACTAAGATGGACATTTATAAAATTATTTTGTTGAAGGATATTTCGAATATCTTTTTCAGAACTATCACTTGGGATTTTGAAGGGGCAGCTTCTACTGGTTTTTCTGGGTGTGTTATTATGATTTGTCTTAAAGATGGGTGTTTAGACTCGATTTTTTGTCCGGTTGCTAAATCCCATTCTGGAGTTTTGTTTCTGGTTGTTATGGGATTGACAGAACCTAGGTTTTGTGTGAAAGGGTAAGAAATTTGGTTTTGTTTAGCATAACTTTCAAACCATTCAAAAAATAGAATATGAGATTTGTTTTGTAAAATGAACTTGTAAAACTCATTCTGAATGTCATGCCTTTGTTTTAGAAAGTTTTTGAAGAACCAACTTCTTTTTTCCCTATTTTTGGAAGCATAAAAATCATTATGGAGAATAATTTTATTAACTTCAAATTCTTTTTCTATAATATTAAGTTCATTGACAACATTTTCAGTTATAGCAGAGAAAGAAGGTGAAGTTGGTGGAGAAATGTTTTGTTGCTCCTCATTAGTGTTTTGAGGTGCTGTGTAAATTTGATGAGGTATATTTGTGGAGTAGTCAACGTTTTGAAAAGAAGCACTTGGTATGTTGGAACATGAGAAACGCGGTTTTGTAAAGTTTTCTAATTTTTGAGGCAATTGTAAGATTGGAGATGGTTTAGAGGAACTAGCATCAGAATATCTAGCACTAGAAATTCTTGAAAAACTTAGTTTTACCCTACCATCGTTGTATTGTATGACTTCTTTGAGATTGTTGTTTGGTTTTGACTATTGGAGAGACTGTGGTTTAACAGCTCCTTCCAGAATACATTCTTCAGGAAGATCAATATCTTTCTAGAGGATGGTTTTTGGAATAACAGTGTTTGCCTTAGTCAAATCTGTTTGTAAAAATAGTGTTTCACCTTTTTTGTTTTCAAAATTTTTTGTTGTCGTAAAGGCTGAAAACATTGTTTTGTAATGAATTTTGTAAATAATAGCTATAGGAATAGATCCTTCTATCATTTTGTAATTATGAGTTTTGATTTGTAGCATGAGAGATTTTGCAATGTTTGGATCTTTTAAGGATAAAGAAAAATTTGGATAACATTCAAACCAAATTGGTCCTTGACATAGACTAGATTCAACTGTGTTTTTAATTGAATCTTGGAAGTTTAAGAACCTTGCATCCCGTAGGAAATCCTTCCCGTGTTATAGGTTTTATACCAACTTGAACAAGATCTATATGTATGAAATTATAGTTCCTGTCAGCGTGTTTTTTGAGAGTTTTAGAAGAAAGAAGATTTATTGTTTCAAAGGGGTCAGAAAAAGTTTACTATATATGTGTTCTGAAAAAATATGTTAACACTAAATTTTTATCAATTAAATTATATATTTATAATTGAATGCTATTTTTTTATTTTAATTTTTCATATTATAATGATGATTTGAATGTTAAAAAATAAATAAAAAATTAAGTATTGCATAAAATTAAATTAGTTTTTAATATAATTTATTTTTAGTACATATCAATATAACAATAATTCAATTGCACAAACAATTAGTTTAAACTTTTAAATACCTAAAATTGATTTAAAGTATATGTAAATCTTTAATAAAATAAATTTCAAACTCTTGATGAAATATATTCAATAATTTTTTTTTACAACAACTTCTCATGGTCGCAATTAAAACATCATACTAACAAAACAAATAAATTTAGACTACGTTACAATATAATTCAACATTAATATTTTTTTAAAATAAAAAATATTAAATAGGCAATCAAATTTTTAAATTTTTACATCTTATTTTTTGAGTTTGTATTTTACATTTTATTTCATCAAATAAATACAAGTATCATTATATGTTGAAAAATAAATTAACAATCAAAGTATAATGAGTCAAACAATTATCCTATATAATAAATTACCATACGAATTTTACAAAATATTTTAAAAATTAAATTAGATGATTGTGATAAATATAATTTTCTCTCATTTTAATTTTCCTAATCATATTCAATTATTACAAATCTATAAAGTAACATTATAAAATAACTATATTTATAATACATAAAATATTACTTATAAAATTAATTAATTAATATCTGCACAGTGCGCAGGCCATAATCTAGTTAAAATATATTTTGAAAGTATTTATAAACGTCTGAATTGCATCACAGGAATAATTTAGGATAACCTAGATAATACTAAACTTGTTCTTCCAACTGGAATAATCTCTCAACTGGAATAATCTCTCATAGGTTGTGGAACTCACCATTGCATCTAACCTTTTTTGGTCATGGTCCCACCTTCTATAAACCTTTGTATTTCGTGTATTTGCTTTTATAGATTGAATCCATTATGTTTTTTTACATTATCACCTCAAATTGATAGGATATGAAGACAGGTGATTTTTTTTTTCTCCAGCTGCAATTATGATACCTAAGGAAGTTATTTGATCCTAAATTAATTATATTTTGACTTTTGAGACTATAAGTTTTGTTGTTTACCGTTTCACCTACCAGATTTGGTGACCTAATCTTCGTTTTTGAATTATTTTATCCCGTTTGAAAATCTACCATGGGCTTCAAGTTTGATTGATGGGCTTGCACCAAGATGGCAGCAGTGACATCTCGAGTATAATTTTCCTCTTTAATAGGTTTGAAGTTTGAACATAACTTCTTTTACTTCATTCATGGTCCAATGCTCGTCCTACTTTCCAATTTTTTTTTTTAAATATGGCAAAAGTTAATGCCCCATTGCCATTTTAAAGCTAAACTGAAGACTATGTTCATGAAGTGATTGATAAAATTGTTTGTTGTATACTTTATGTTAGAATATTAGAAAATATCTTATAATATATTATAATATCTTTTATATTATATTAGAGTATTTTGAGTTATTTTCTATGATCAATTTATAATCATAGAGAATCTTAGAATATCTCTCATTATTATTATGATTTATTCATAATTTAGGATTTAGTCTATGTTTCTCTATAAATAGAGATTAGTATTGAGTCTATTGTAATCAAGTCAACATTAAGCTATTATCAATAATATTCAAACCCTTATTATTTTCTCTCCTTCTTTTCTCTAAAATCCCACAACTTCAACATGGTATTAGAGCCTATTTCGATCCTCCATGAATGATCCCGCCTCTATTTCGCTGCCGAGTTCCCAACAGTTAGGGAATATAATCATAGTTTCTCTTTTTCAACATTCCGACACGTTTCACTCGTTTTCCGTTCTGTTCGCTACTACTGTCGCTGCCACTATATCTGGCAAATTTACCAACAAACAGAGTCGTCAACTCCATATCAGGTCATGCCCGAAAGAGCGTCGCCAAAAGCCGTCACATGCGTTGCTAATCTCTCCTGCAAGTAGATCTCACGTGCCGCCGTCTCCACAGCATGCGGCGACGCGTTTTGACGCCTCTCAGTTGTTGCTTGGTCAGTCAATCACACCTTAACCTCGCGATTTTGAATCTGCCCAAGTATTATAGTTTCGGGATACGGTTACACCTACTACCTTTAAGATCCGCCATCTCCTATTGCTTTCCATCTGTTGTCGCTGCTGGAAAAGTATTCTAGCAAATTTTCTGAAACAACCATTGTCTCTTCTATTTTGGATTCATTTTCTCACTCCGTTGATCGATCATGGTTTCGTTTCATTAGAGTTGTGCTGCTTCCTCTTTGGTGTTTGTCATGCAATTTAGTTCTTACTAATAGATTATAACAGTGGCTTTTATTCACACCGACGATCATTCCGGTGGTGTCCCTTTTCCCACAGATGAAACATATTAGTGATAACTTCTTCTTCCATTGATGGTTATTTTGACGATATCTTTTATTTTCATGACTCACACTTTAGCATGACAATTTGTCCCAGATGCACTGACCCTATCTTTGTCCCAGATGTACTGGCCTTGCCTTTCTCTCCTTGAAGCATGCCTCTCTCTCCTTGAAGCAAATTCAAGTTTAAATATTTTGAGTCTCTGATATTATTGGTTTGAAGCTTCCAAATGCAGTTTTTTAGAAGGATGAACCTTGCTTTGTTCAATTGCTTGCCATGAATTTCTCTCATGCTGATGATCATTCTGGCTATCTGACTAGGCTGTATCTATAGCAATTCTCTCCGACTTCACCTGCATCCCTGAGTTGCCTTTCCAACTTTTTTTAACTATTTTACGGAGCAAAACATTGTTTTCTTGTAACAAGCTAAAACTTAGTAAGCTTTAGCTTGAGGGGGAGTGTTAGAATATTAGAAAATATCTTATAATATATTATAATATCTTTTATATTATATTAGAGTATCTTGAGTTATTTTCTATGATCAATTTATAATCAAAGAGAATCTTAAAATATCTCTCATTATTATTATGATTTATTCATAATTTAGGATTTAGTCTATGTTTCACTATAAATAGAGATTAGTATTGAGTCTATTGTAATCAAGTCAGCATTAAGCTATTATCAATAATATTCAAACCCTTATTATTTTCTCTCCTTCTTTTCTCTAAAATCCCACAACTTCAACACTTTAGGCCATAACACTGTTCAATTTCAATCTCACAATGTTACTCCTTTCTACAAGGAACTGGTATTGACGCCTATAGGTACCATAATTCCCGTCCCCACACGACAACTATTATGATCTATGACATTTTTCTCCCTCCTTCAATTCATTAATTTTTACAAGTTCTTGTTCATGAGTTTTCTATGTGTGAAAATCTGCCACTTTAATACGGTTATAGAACTGTGTGACTGTTAGATCTCCTGCTCGGCTGATTCCAAGAAATACAAGGAGATTGTTGAGAAGAGAAGAATTTTCAAGTTGTTGATGGGACTTAACAAGAACTTGGATGAAGTACGAGGAAGGATACTTGGAACCAAGCCTTTACCAAGTATCAGAGAAGTCTTCTCTGAAGTACGAAGAAAAGAAAGCAGAAAGAAAGTGATGTTAGGAGAGTCCTCTACAATAGCTGCCATGGAAAATCAGTCAGCACTTGTTGTCCGAGGAGTTCCCCATCATTCTGGAGATAATTGGTTGAAGAAGAAGAGGCCTTGGTGTGATCATTGTCAAAGAACTGGCCACACTAAAGACACATGCTGGAAAATACATGGGAAACATGCTAATTGGAAACCTTCAAAATCCACCATGGACAGGGAAAGCCGAGGCAATCATGTTTCAACTAAAGAAGTGAATCACATAGCTGCCCCCCAATCCACTCCATTCAGTCAAGAGCAAATTAAAGCCCTCCAAAAGATGTTATCTCATATGTCCTCCCAAAATGGTACCAAAGTTGCATCATTAGCTCACAAAGGTAATTTCTTAACTGCTTTTATTGCTGAAACTGGAAATCATAAGCCATGGATAGTTGATTCGGGCACTTCAAATCACATGACGGGGGATAAATCACTATTTCATCATTACAATCCATGTTATGATTGACTATCTGTAAAAATTGTTGATGGTTCATTCTCTAAAGTAGCTGGTACAGGTTTCGTCACTCTGTCAAAAGATATAGAGTTAAAATATGTCCTACATGTTCCAAACTTGGATTGCAATTTGTTATCTGTGAGTAAGCTTTCTAATGATCTTAACTATGTTGCTAAATTTTCCTCAAATTTGTGTGAATTTCAGACTTTGGATTCGGGGAGGACAATTGGCAGTGCTAAGATTTGCTCAGGACTCTACCTTCTTCAAGCAAATCATCCTCCTATAAGACAAACTCACGATGCAACTTGTGTTGAGTCAACCAACCAACAAAATAAGGATAGTGCTATTATGTTGTGGCGCTATCGTCTAGGTCACCCAAGTTTTATGTATCTTCAAAAATTGTTTCCTTCATTATGCAAAAATAAAAATCAAAAGGTTTTCCAGTGTGAAGTTTGTCAATTTTCTAAACATGTTTGTCATTCTTATTCTATGTTACCTTATAAAGCCTCTCATCCATTTTCCATGATTCACAGTGATGTGTGGGGGCCATCTAGAATAAAAAATATTACAGGATCTAGATGGTTTGTGTTGTTTGTGGATGATCATTCTAGAATAACATGGATGTTCCTTATGAAAGAAAAGTCAGAATTGGGTCAAATATTTCGAAAATTCAATAAAATGGTTCAAACTCAATTTCAAACCAAAATTCAAGTTCTAAAAATAGATAATGCAAGAGAGTACTTTGAAATGTCTCTTGGAGAATATTTGGACAGCCATGGGATCATTCATCAAAGCTCTTGTGTTGACACCCCACAGCAGAATGGGGTAGCAGGAAGAAAAAATAGACACATCCTCGAAGTTGCTAGATCTCTTATGTTTACCACACATGTTCCAAATTTTTTTTTGGGGTGAAGCTGTCTCAACAGCCACGTACTTAATAAATAGAATGTCTTCTCGTGTACTAAAATTTCAAACTCCCTATCAGATCATTTCCAACTGTTTTCCTCATACCCGTGTCCTATCTACTCTTCCAACCAAAGTTTTTGGTTGTTCTGTGTTTGTCCACCAACAAGCCAGTAAACTTGACCCAAGGGCTCTCAAGTGCATATTTATAGGGTACTCTCCTAACCAAAAAGGATACAAATGCTATTCCCCAACTACTAGAAATTTTTTTAACTCAATGGATGTTACTTTCTTTGAAAATCAGCCATTTTATACCAAAACTGATATTCAGGGGGAGAGTTTCACACAAGACTACCAGCTTTGGGATATTGGAGCTTTGGAGTCAACCTACGGTGAGAATTTCTATGTGCCACCTCAAGTAAACCAAACTGACCCAAATATGTCTCTTGATCCTAGCACTACTTTCCCCTTGCCCATGTCAGACCAGCTCAATACTCAACCTTCTATTCTGCCCGTGCCAGAATAGCATTCAGAGCAGCCTCCTACTCAGCCCTCTGATTCAAACCAATCTGTTGAAACAAGTGAGTTTTGTGTCTATACTAGAAGGAACAACAAACACGAAGGGAAAGCTTTGCAACAAATCGAAGGCTGTCAAGAATCCAACCCGAATTTAGAGGTTGAAAACACAAAAGGTAATCTCAATTGTGACCCTACTCCCATTATTATTCCATATGATGAAAGACCTATTGCTTTGAGAAAAGACAAACGGTCTTGCACTAATCATCCTATTTGCCAATTTGTCTCTTATGATAAATTATCTCTGCATCACTTGGCTTTTGTTAGCAACCCTGATAAAATTCAGATTCCAAATTCTGTCCATGAAGCTCTCCTAAAGCCTGAATGGAAGAAAGCCATATTGGAGGAAATTCATGCACTTGAAAAGAATGGGACATGGGAGTTATCTGATCTACCATCAGGAAAACGTCCAGTGGGATGCAAGTGGATTTTTACCATTAAACAAAACTCAGATGGAAGCATCAACAGATTTAAGGCACGGCTGATTGCAAAAGGGTTTACACATTCCTATGGGATTGACTATCAAGAGACATTTGCACCTGTTGCAAAACTCAACATAGTACGAATTTTACTCTCACTTGCCTCGAATCTTGATTGGCCTCTTTATCAAATGGATGTGAAAAATGCTTTCCTAAATGGTGATCTTGAAGAGGAAGTTTACATGGAGATTCCCCTGGGTTTTGAGACCTCTACCGATACAAATAAAGTTTGCAAACTCAAGAAATCTTTGTATGGATTGAAACAATCACCTAGAGCTTGATTTGACAGATTCACAAAGGTGGTAAAGAAGTTTGGATACATTCAATGTCAGACAGATCATACAATGTTTCTAAAACAATCACCGGCAGGGAAGAAAGCTATTCTTATTCTATATGTTGATGATATTGTTCTAACAGGAGATGATGATGAAGAAATTAAGAGATTAAAGAGTCTCCTAGCCGAAGAATTTGAGATCAAAGACTTGGGAAATCTCAAATATTTCCTTGGGATGAAGGTTGCTCGATCTAAGAAAGGTATTTCAGTTTCTCAACGAAAATATGTCCTAGATCTCCTAAAAGAGACAGGTATGCTTGGATGTAAACCATATGAAACTCCTATGGATGCAACTATGAAGCTAGGGACTCTAGACAATAGTGCACCAGTTGATAAAGGAAGATATCAAAGGTTAGTTGGAAAGCTCATTTATTTATCTCATACTAGACTAGACATTAGTTTTGCAGTGAGCACAGTGAGCTAATTCATGAATTGTCCCACATAAGAACATATGGAAGCAGTATACAGAATTCTCAGATATTTGAAAATGACACCAGGCCAGGGATTATTTTTCCAGAAGACAACAAATAGAGAAATTGAAATATTCACCGATGCTGATTGGACAGGCTCTGTGACTGACTGGCGCTCAACTTCAGGCTATTGTACCTTTGTTTGGGGTAACTTAGTCACCTGGCGGAGTAAAAAACAATCTGTTGTGTCTCGTAGTTCAGCAGAAGCCGAATTTAGAGCTTTATCTCAAGGTATTTGTGAGGAAATATGGTTAAAGTGGGTGCTTCATGAAATTGGAGTCCTAAATTCAATTCCCATAAAGGTGTTGTGTGATAATCAGTCTACCATTAGCATTGCTAAGAATCCTGTTCATCACGACAGGACGAAACATGTTGAGATTGATTGTCATTTTATCAAAGAAAATATTGAAAATGGGAATATATCACTCCAGTATACCCCTACAAGCCAACAAACTGCTGACATTCTCACCAAGGCAGTGCCAAGGAAAACATTTGAGAATCTTACATCCAAGCTAGGATTGCTAAACATCTACAACCTAGCTTGAGGGGGAGTGTGGAAATCTGCCACTTTAATACGGTTAAACATTCTTTCTTTCCTAGAATAAGAGGGATTTGGTTATTATGTTGCCATCTCTCCTCATTAGTTTATTTCCTTTTCTGTTTATTCAAGTTTATGAGTACTTATTGCATTAATTGTATTTCTTTTTCTGATGAGGAGGACTTAGTGTTTACCTCCTCTATATATTCCTTCATGTAACTCTATTGATTGAGACATAAGAATATAACATTTATATTCTCTGATTTACTACACTATGCTTTAGTTTTATATATTGCTTTTATTTACTAGAAAGTCTTCTAATTTATTGCAGGATTCAGAAAACGAAGTTACGAGTCTTCTCTTTCGCAAAACTATGTGTGATTTTGGCATGTCTTGTGTTGGAAAGTAGCATGTCAAAGATGCTGCCTAAAAGGAAGTGAAAAAATTGGTTTTATCGATTGTATGTACATTTTCATTTTTACTCATATTTTAAATGTATTTATTTTTGCATATGTAAAAATTACTTTTTCCTGCCATGCATCAGTGTTGATCATGACACGGTCAGTGCAGTTGGCCAGGCCTGACATGATGTAACTTTTCGTGTTGGTAGTTAGGCTCTTGTCATAGTAATTTAAAATAGAGTCTGTTTTATTTACCTCTAATCCTATATATGTTGCAAATTCATAGTCTCTTACCAAGCAATAGTGTCTAAAATATTGTCCACGCCTGATTTTATTTTCTATATACTGCATAAATGTTTATATTAGGTTTGTATTTGCTCAACTGGAGGTAGATTCGTCCAATGTTTTTCTCGACAAATCTGAATGATGTCCGGGGAATATACAGGCCTTCGTAGAGATTTCCTCGACCATAGCCACATCACATTCAGAGAAGGAGCATCCAAACGATGAAGACCAGAAGCCATGAAAGCAAGAGTTTAGTTGAGTATAACAACTAGCGACTATTTACCCAATTATGTTAGAGACATTACAGAACAATCTTTTCATTGATTTTAAAAATATATTGATGTTTGAATCCTTTTGCTATACATGTAAGTAAAGATGACATGAGTTAATATCATAGTAAAATCATTGCTAAGTGGCTCAAAAACAAGATTATGAAATGGCCAGCATATAGTTTAATACAGTTCCATTTTTATAAGAAAATTGTCTTGGACTTGTAAATGCAGAAAAGAAATGCACACCTCATCTAAATAGTGAAAAATAAATAGCAAACACCATATAATTAGGATTTGATGCTAGTAACTGTGATGCAGTTTCCGATCTCAACCGTCCAATCAAATTGAAAATTGCAGGTAACTGCATCTTTTCAACAGTACATGCAATTGATGATAGACTAGTAGTTTCATCAATGACCTACTAGAAGCCAAAGAAGTCATACATATACTAGTAGCCATAAAGTCATTGGAGAAATGAGAATGGGTATATGCAGAATACTAAACAAAATGAAAATAATTGATTTTTGTAACTAGGCACTTCAGTGACATGATTTGCTTTCATGAAAGAGAGCAAATATTACGACAATCACCAATAATACTCCCAAAATCCCAAACAGCGTGTTTAGCAAAGTCTCTCTAAAACATTAGTGTTGGAAAAACAAGCATCACTATTACTAACAAAATAAGGTTCTAAAGAAATCAACAGTTTGGAGAGGTTTTCAACTTCTGTTTTTGCATTTGAATAGTATATGTTGCTCTTATTGCGCTGACAGAAAAAGGAGTAGCAAACTGTTGTAGAATTAGTGCAAATTTCAATTGTTTTGCATAGATTGTGTACTTGATTGTTGGATTCATGGTTTTAAATTGCAGTCTGCAACTGTAATTGTGGCCGCAATATTATAAATTTTGAAGTCTCCGCAAGAGCATCACTACCACAATTTAAGCCGCATCGATCACATTTTCCCACAATGTAAAAGTTTGCAGCGTAATTATGAACACAAATGCAATTTAAAACCGTGGTTCATTGGGATGTACGTTTCGATGTAGCTAGTACCACAAGGAATGTGTTGTGGTATGTTTGGCCTCATACATGTTGGGATCGAATTCTAATGCTTATGTCTCATGGAAGTTTATGTCGTACTGAATTTTGAGAATCTCTAGTGTGATTGATGATAAAAGGCTTTTATTAATGAAACATGTTTGATTTTACGGTAGGACTAGTAAAATCACGGTGAACCATTGTGGTTCGTTGTGATTTTGTCAATCTCACCGTAAAGTCAAACATACACATAATCTTCTTAAAAAAATCATTCGAACATAAAATCACTATTTTAATTCAATTCATTCCATCACATTTGATTGGTCCAAATATAAAAAACATATCCCAAAGGAAACAACACAAGAGATAAGACCTTAACAAAACACACTCTTATTCGGAAAATAAAGACCTTAACAAAACACACTCTTATTCGGAAAATAACCTCATGAAATCATAAGCAGATTCCAACATAACTCAAACACATTATAGATATACCCTCATAGCAAGTGATCTTTAGTCTTGTTGTCCCAAAAGAGTGAGGATGAACTTCTTGTAGTTTCCTGAGATTTCCTTGGAGACTGCATCTTCAAGATGAACACTATTTCTCTTGTAGTAGAGTTCTTTGATATCCCTCAAATCCTTCTCAGCCCTTGTGACAATCACACGGTTGAGTCCATCCTCATCTGTTCCAAATTTTTTGATTGCATTGCGCAGAACCTACACATAAGTGGAATTTTCACCGTAAGTCATGTTACATATCTTAATATGTTACATATCTTAGTCGGTTAGTTAATTAAATTGGTTAGTTAGTTATTATACATTAGTTGTTTATCTAATTGACTATATAAGTTTATGCAACTATTGATATAATTCTTTTCTCATACTATTAATAATATTTAATTTACATTTATTCATTTCTCTTTAATGAGTGATTTAAATCAAGAATTGTAATAAGTCAAAGTATAAGAAAATTAAGAAATTCTATTGATTGATTTTATAATGTAATACATTGTATTTGGCATCGATGTGGAGAAAAATTAAGTGATTTAACAATTTAGTCACAAAAATGGTAAGTACAAGACAATTCGATTTATAAAATCAATTGAGTTACAAAATAATCTTTTAAATTGAATTTTTTTATAATAAATTTTCTAAGATAATTTCAATAACAAAATTAAACGACTCAAAAAGACTAATATAATAAATAAAAAATTAATTCCAAGTATCATTTTAAAATTTAATAATATTATTTAAAATTTCAGAGATTAAATTTTCGATTTAGCACTCAAGGTGCTCTCAGTTACATGTATAAATATAGAAAGTGGCTATTTTCTCTAGCAATTCTGAAGAACATTACTCTTTTCATAATATTATTTGATACTTAGAGACGGAAAAAAAAAGTTGTTTCAAACTTAGATAAATATTATTATTAGAAAAACATAGAGAATTGTACCACAAAAAAGAAAGTGAAGACCTAACCTTCTCATAGTACTTTGTATGGTCATTGATGCAACGGATAACTGTGTGCAATGCCTTGTGGAAGTCATCAGATGTTTGATCCAACAATTTCTACACAGACGAAGAGTTAATAAATAAATATTTTTCATTTCGATCACAAATGTAGAGAACAATTAATAAAAAATATAATAACAAGAATTTTGATAAAAAGTCTCTGTATAGTTTCATTTTTAGATACTTTAAAATTGATTTTAGATGGATAGAATGTTGGAAAAAAAATTTAAATAATAATCACAATATAAGAAAATAATATGAAAATTATAAAATTTGAGAAAAAATCACAACGTTCTTTAATAATAACTAACGAATAATACTATTTTGTAAATTATTAAAATATATATTTTTCTCAAACTCTCAATACCTTAGTACATCTATTCTCTTCAAAGTAAATATTTAAATGATATTTCACATCATTTTAACACAAAAGTAGAAGAGAAAATAAATGAATCAGATATATGATTCAAATGTTTCTGACAGGTGCGAATTGTAATGAAGAACTATAGTAATTTAGATAATCTTAAATTCTCTTCTTTTACAATTTCAAGCAATACAAGACTATTTCAATTTTCACAATTTCAATCCAAAATTCAACGTAGAATTGATTTTTGGTACATAAAAATTGGTTTTGTTTGGATGAGCTATATGTCCAGTATAAAAATCTAATATGTCATCCAAGTCTGTCAATTGAACAACTCATAATTTATATATGTATCAAGTCCAATAGTGTTAGATGTGAGGATATAAAAACCTAAGATTGAATCATCTCGTGTGAAATTGATTTTAAGTTGAATTACAATATGTAGCTTATGACTTTAAGTGTGAGTTTTACGCTTAAATTTATTGTTCAATTTTATGTAAATATATTAATTCGAAATCAATTTTTATCATCACATAACCAAACACATAGTTATTAAAGAAAAAAATAAAAAAGAAGCTATTTTTGTATACCTTACTGATGGATGTGCCATGTTCATCTCTATAGCGATTGAAAGTTGCCACAAGTTGAGTCTTGCTCCTTGTAGTGAGAATCCTAATGACTTCTTCTTCATTGTTGCCTTTCTTTTCCTTGACACTTTCATGAATAATATTAGCTTCATTCTGAGCTAATTTTGCATTGATTTCATCTCCCTCATACCTAAATGAGCTCACCAATCCAACCAAAAGCTGCTCAAAATTAAGCAAAGACACATACAATGTTAATACAACTATAATCAAATCTTGCCTAAAAAAACTATAATCAAATCTTGCCTAAAAAAACTATAATCAAAACTCTTTTCCATCATGTGAAAATTAGTTATACATATAAAAAAAGTATACCATTTTATAGGCTTCTTTTGCAACAAAAAAACTATTAATAGACTTAAATAAATTTTTCATCCATGTAATATGTACCTTCTTTGATTTTAAATCTTGAACTATTTTGTCAGGGTTATACATATCAAAAGTACATATGCAAATTTCATCAAAAAGGTCATGTATGTAAGGCATGTATCAATTGATTTATTATAGCTTATTTACTGGCATAAACATATTTGTAAGGCTATTTGAAAGATCTTATGAAAATAGCTTATGACATGTTTATAGGTTGTTTCTAACTTATTTTCATCAATTTTTCAAGATAGTTTGAAAACAATTTAATTTAATTTTATATTTTCTTATAAAAATAATGTATACATAAGTGCTTATATCATAATCATTTATACTATAAACACTTAATAAAATTGTTTATTCAAATATAATCTAATAACTATAAAGAATGACTTGCCTGACGAAGATGACCTGTGGTGTGAGCAGCCACATCTTCTTCAATGGAACGCTTGTAGCGGTTATGATAGGCGCGCCTCACTGCTAAGAGCTCTTCAGCTGATAGCACAGAAGCAATTTCAGCAACAACATGATAGTCTTTGCTGCCATTCCTAATTGCTACATTGATCAAAACAGCATCACGATCTGCAGGCTCCAACATCCAACGGTACACAGCTCTCTGATTTTGTATACACCACATTATTTAAAAACCACAAGATTATAGAAAAACTACATGATATCATTTGGTAAAATCATGTAATAGAAATATTTATTGATAAGTGAATTAGTTGTCACTTTTGTAAGAGTTAGTTGGTAGGTACTAGGTAGTTAGTTTGTTGATTGTCAGTCAATTAGTTCATCAACTATTAATTTGTTTATCAGCTATTGATAATTATTTACTTTACACTAAATTGATCAATTTAGAAGAGACGGATCTCATGTTTTTAAACTATACCTCAAAGTCACCGGAGATTTCTGACTCAAGACGTTTGATGAGATCCTCTTGAAAAAGCTCTTCATAAGCTTTTCTAATTTGTTGCCTTTGATAAACATTTCTATGACCCAATATTGCTATGATGGTCTTGTCATCAGCACCCCATCCTGCAAAATGTTAAAAACATTAAACACAATATCATAATTTACATTTTGTATCATAATTTACATTCTGTAAAAGATTATGGATGTCACGCCATCACTAATGTATCGTCTAACGGTTCAACTTGATTTTTTTAAGCAAAGTCTTGAATTAACAGAAAAATAAGCATTGTAGAGCTTAATTTGTATATCCATCAAATTCGTCGGGGTCTAATATGATTTTTAAATATCGAGAATCCGTCTTTAAAAAATTACTCTAGTAATTTGTATTGAAATATCGAAGAAATATTAGATAAAGGATCCAAAATTCATTCTCTACTACTGAACATTTTTTTCCTCTCTTAATAAATTAACCACTAATATTTTGTCTCTCACTTATCAAATCTAAATATATAATCTAAATTTGCTTCATAATTTAAATTTGCTTTAAAATGACTAGAGTTCGTAGCTAATGAAAGTTCAAGTTTCCTTAAGTCACAATATATTTTGTTTATGGATTAACAAGATAGAACCAAAAAAACAAAGCAAATTCATATAACAATTCATTACAAATGAAACAATAATTTAAAGAAAAGGCAACCTTTGAATGCAGTGTGAAGGGCATTTGCATCCTCAACAGGGGAATGGTTGATGGGAGCAATAAGGGTAGCCATAGCTGAATATATTTTACTTACTATATGGTGTTGGATACATAATCTAATTAAATAAGCTATAGTGCTATGTTAGCAAGAAAGTTTTGTCACAGTGTATATTTGGACATTACGTCAATAGAAAATTGAAGAATCTGAAGCTAGTCGTATCCTCAGAATTGGTAATTAGTAGGTGCTATGACTAATCAATACAAGGAAGTTGAACTAGGATTATCATAATCCTGTCCTGGCTAACAATTCAAAAATATAAAATACTCCCTCTAATATCAAAAGAAAAATGGTAAAATACATCGTAGAGTACTTTAACTTACATAAAAATTACAGATTAATTTTTATAATTTTCTTTTATAATAAGTTAGTTCTATTTCTTTTTTAGTAGATTAGTTTTTTAACTTTTTTATGTCAACTATAAATTTTATTAATAAATTTAAGTAATTTTTAAGAAGTTTTTATTGCACTAATTTTAAGAATATAAATTCTCAATAAAATATAAGAGAAATTGAGTGAAATATATATTAGATTTTTTAAAGTTAAACATAAAATTTATTTAATTTTATTATTTTAATTTAAATCATAAAATCGATTAAAAATCTAATATGTTTTTTTTTTATGAATAACATAATTTATAGTAAATTTTTTTTAAATTTCTAAGTATAAATAATTAAAATGTGAAGTACGAATAATTAAAATAAAATTAGACTAATAATATTTAATGATTGTAAATCTTACAATATAAAAGATTAATTTATTGCAAAAATTTAAAGAATAAATAAAATATTTTGCATGTAATTTAATTGACAATTAGATGTATTTTGCGAAGAAAAAGAAATAGTAGTAGTCTCACTTATAATAAACAAATTTAACAATTTTTACTCAATTTAACATATGCTTTGTTTTTTTAATTAATTTTCATAGAACAAAATTTCTAGAAATGATATTATTATAAATAGATTAAAATTAGAAAAAGGTAAATTAGATACACACGCCGTTTCTGTGGGTAAAGTGAAATAAAATAGTTGATTTTATCCCCCAAATTCCTCATTCATCAGAGAGTAAGGAAGAAAACAAGCGAACGCAGGAAACGTTCCACCGTCGCACATTGTACTTCCACAGTCACAACATTGAGGTTTGTCTTCTCTTCTCTCTTCTTCCTCAAAACCCTTATTCATAAATTCTCTTCATGTGTTTTAGTTCAGTCATGTTACTTGAGGAAATTCTAATTGTTAACACTGTCTTATTATCCCTTGTTCATTTCAATTCTGTTAACAAAAACTAAACGGTTACTTCTAGATTTCTTCATGATTTCAGTTCTTATGTGCTTTTTAATTTTCTCCGTTTCAAGGATAGGGATAGTGACTTTTTAGTTCCATGTATGTTGTTTACTTTGTGATTGTGTGAAGGCATTTCCTATTTTCATTTCCGAAAACGTGGATTCGCTTTATCTTTTTGAGGGGTTTTTGAAGTAAATCATTGTCACGAAGATAAGATGAAATAGTAGTCAAAGAAAATGCATTTTCAAAAATAATGAACACAGTTTTTGATGTTTTCATTGCTTCTCGAAATATTAGACAATTTTTCACTTTATTAATGAGTAAACTAACATAAATTTTAGGAAATAAAAATAAGATATGTTTTTACATAGCAAACGTCTCTTTAATTATCATTATTGGCTCGGTAATATAGCATATATTACCTCTGTCCCTAATTATAAGACTAGTTGTTTTTTCACCTATATTAAGAGAAGTAGGTAGTGAATTTTATGTGTCTATTTTACTAAAATACTCTCTATACATGAATGTATTCAATTTGATTTTTAGTTTTCCACGATAAATTAGGAGTATATAAGGTGTATGTTTGAAAGAAAAAAAAAATAATTGCACTTAGTAACTTGAAAGGGTGCCTATATTTAAGGACACATTTTTTTTCTTCTCAAAAGGAGCTTATAATTAGGGACAGACTTGTTGGAAATATATACAAACAAACTAAAGACTTGTCAGTGTTGGACAGAAGTAGATATTATCATGTCCTCTCTCATGTTATAAAGCTATGAAAACAAGTTCAATGAATGGTTCTTAAAAGTGATAAGTTATTTTAATTGTTTGTGTGGCTTTAATCTTTATCTTTAAAATGATGAGAAAGAAACATGTGAAACTGTGAACCTTTGAAATTGTCATTATAACATTAGAACCTAGTGGCTCCAGCTCAAAAAGTTTTAAGTAGAAAGCAATGGTGATTTTCTTTTTAACAAGGTTTTTTGTGTCTATTAGTTATCACTGTTTTGAAGTTTCGGTATGTCCTTTTGTGCCTTTAGATAATGGAGGAAGTGGTCATAAGTAAAGGGTATTCTTATGTATTTATTTCCTGCTTAGCTACATAACATTAAGATGAAGTTAATTTATTGGATTAGTTCAAAACTTATGAAACTGTAGTCCATATTTATTTGGTATTACTATGATATTGTTTTATACTGTGAGTTATGAGGATTTAACTTCAAATGATTTGGCGAGCATACTTAGTATCAAAAGAATCCTTTTTAAAGGTGCAATGCATGTCGTGTTACACAGTCAGTCATTGTTATAACTGCTGTACCTACTTCTATTCATATTCATAAGTTTATGTGCCTAATAGATTCGATAGTTGAATGTATGTGCTAATTGTTTTTCTGCTTTTTTTATAGATGCCTCCGAAAAAGAAGACTAGAGTCAAGCATCCTTTGAAGAAGAACTGTGTGATTTTACCAGACATAGTAACTCAGGTGGCTCAGCAAGTACAAGCAGCAGTTGATCAATCCCCACTAGATGACGATGCCACTACACTAGCCCCACTGTATGGGTGGCGTCCCACCCAGGGACATGTAAAGCTTTACACCCAACAAGTTGTAGTGCCTCCGCCCCAACCTAATGAGGTGCATCACTTCGAACTAACTATAGTAATGATGTATTTTGTTCCACAGGACACAATACATCCTTCAAGGGAGGACCACATTTCCGCCTAATAGATTTGCTAGCAGAATGTGTGCTAATTGCTTTTTGGTTTTTTATAGACGCCTCCAAAAAAGAAGAGTAGAATCAAGCATCCTTTGAACAAGAACCATGTGATTTTACCGTATATGGTAACTCAGACGGCTCAGCAGGTACAAGCAGCAGCTGACCAGTCGCCACTAGATGACAATGCCACTACACTAGCCCCACAGTATGTGCAACGTCGCACCCTGCGACATGTAAAGCCTCCTACGCAACAAGTTGCATTGCATGTGCCCCAACCTAGTGAGGTGCATCACTTCGAACCAACTATAGTGATGATGCTATCATTGGGTTTTGTGCTACATAACACAAATACATCCTTCTAGGGAGGATCACCTTTCTGCCTAATAGATTCGATAGCATAAGGTTTGTGCTAATTATTTTTTTGTTTTTTTATAGATGCCTTCCAAAAAGAAGATTAGAGTCGAGCATCCTCTGAAGAAGAACCGTGGGATTTTACCACATATGGTAACTCAGACGAGTCAACAGGTACAAGCAGCAGCTGATCAATCGCCACTAGATGACGATGCCACTACACTAACCCCACAATGTGTGCAGCGTCGCACCCAGCGGCATGTAAAGCCTCCTACCCAACAAGTTGCAATGCCTCCATCCCAACCTAATGAGGTGCATCACTCTGAACCAACTATAGTAATGATGCCAACACTGGGTTTGGTTTCAATGGACACAATACATCCTTCTAGGGAGGACCACATTTCCCCATCCTCGACTACTTATCATTCTCCATCGCAGCCAATGACATCTTTTTCTTCGCGACATACTCCAGTTTCGACTAATCCGTCACGTTTAGTACCTGCTCCTAGAGGTAATAGGACTAACAGGTCACAATACTCCCGTCCTATCCCTGAGACTGCACCTGATGGGAGGCCATTGATTCATCCGGATGGTCGAGGGTACGTAACCGATTCCAATTAACTTCTCATTACTATGTGAGTATACTTGTATAATATATTTTACATGTTGTTTATAACTTATTTGCAGGTGGTTACCATGTAGGGTGGCCTCTAGGGCCCTCACCTCAGTCATTACATCACAATATAGTGATCCGTACCCTAGTTGGGGAGCAATCCCACCAACTATGGTAGAATGCTGGTTCGAAAAATTTGGTGTAAGATTATGTTATATTTCTTGTTAACTAAGTTCAATTATTGTGTAGATAGTAATGAATATATTCTAACTTATTTGAAATGTAATATTGTAGGAAAAAGTTGCTTGGTTGCCTGAGCATGATTTTCAAATTAGGAATATCTTCAAAACTAAAGGATCAATGCGTCTTTCTGAGATATTGATGGAGGCGAGGAACAAGCGCAAGCGTCCATCTTGGATGGACGAGAGTGTTTGGAAAGAACTTGAGAGGATATGGATGGATCCATCCTATAAGAAGATATCAGTTCGAGCTAAGAAAAACCGTGCTTCTTCTAAAGGAGGATCTGTCCATACTTGTGGATCTATATCAGTCGCTGAGCATACCATACGAATGGTACGTTTTCCATGTTAAACACTTGTCGCTTGCCACTAGTTTGTAGTTGGATTTTGGTTTTTGTAGCTTGTATCTTTCTATTTGGTTTTTAGTTCTGTATATACGAATCATGCTGAGCTTGGATTAATTGGTTTTTAGTTCTTATCAGTGTTGTCAACGGCAAATAGCAAAATATGGCAGAAGGCCAAAAATCCTCCATATAAGCATGCCATTGCGACCTATGGCGATGCCATGGTGGGCATTCCTTAATAAATGGCCTATGGCAGTTTGCCAAAATTCCGTCATGCCATGGGGAACGCCATTTAACAACATTGGTTATATGAATCATGTTGTTTCGTTTTTAGTTCTGGTTATACGAATCTAAAGACTGTGTTTGGTTGTGCAACATCATTGGGTTAACCGGTTTCATCTTTATACTGTACCAATACTTAGCTTGGATTAATTGGTGTGATCTTTTATTAATGTGACAATATTGTTGGTTGTGACAGCATTAGATTTTTAATCTATGGGCTCTTAGGAGGGGCTGCATAGAATAAGTAAACAATTATACCAATGGCTTGATTTAGTTAATTGCTTTTTAGAGTGCCATTTACCACTTATCTCCAATTTTATGTTCTCTCTTGTACCAAGACTTGGTAATTTGATGTTCTCTTGTGTAGCAATACTTAGCTTAGCTAATATCTTTTTTAGTTTAGCGCAAATTGCCCTTCTATAAATAAATATGACAGACCACCAAAATCAAGTTCTTATTTTTCTTTCAATTAGAATATTAATGAGACACAAGTCCTTATGGTGTTTTTTCTCTACTGTTTATGATGGTATTTAAAGAAATCATAATGCCCCTTTATTTACGATGATAATAAATCCTAGCTAATCTGTTGGATTGACATGTGCAATTCACTTTAACCAAAAGCTTGCAATGAGTATAGCAAATTTGTTGCATCTAGCTATTATGCCTTTATAAACACTCAATTTCACTTTTTTCAATAACACTTATTTTTGTTCTTACAAGTAGAATTCCTTGTTCATTTGTCTAGTCATATGGAGAGTGTACTTGTGGTTAACATGAATCTTAAACAGATTTAAAATTTTAAGTAGCATATCATATCATATTAATGTATTTCTTTTCCTTTTATTTTGGTTGTTTGTTCTGGTTGTTGACCACTTTGGTGGAAGCTTGTGTATATGCTTGATTAATGAATTTACCATGAGGATTGCTTGACAATATAATTTTTTTGGTAACTGTGACTCGAGAAACTCGATGTTATATGTTCATAATGTTCTACATTTGTTTTTTATGTTTTTGTAAGGCTGAAGAGTTGGGTAGGGATCCCACGTTGGATGAGATCTTCGTAAAAACACACACCAAGAAGGACTCCTCTTGGGTTGATGATAGAGCAAAAAAATCATATGTAAGGAATATTGAAGTATTGATTTGATTCTTTAATTTGATTTTGTTGTATGAGTAATGCAACCTTTACAAGTTTTACATTGTTTTCTATTTGACCAGGAATCCTTTCAGGATAAGTTGCAAAAGGCCTCCCAAGGTGAGGATGCATCTGGTAGTGGCTCTCAAGCCATTAACCCCGTAGCTCGTTTAGACATGTGGGTCCAATCTGTTGGGGGAAAGAATCGAGGACGTATTTACGGTGCTGGAGATAGATCATCGCTGTATAGACCAGGTGTCAAATGTCTAGCCCCAGATTCTCGTCCATCTAAAGGTTGCTCCAATGTCCTATCTCAATACTCTGGCGAGGTAGCTGCACAAATAGCGGCATTTGAGGAGCGAGCAAAGGCGGCAGAGGATGAGGCAAGAGAAGCGCGGGAAGAGCTTAGGCAAGTAGAGCAGCGTCGACAAGAGGAAGTTCACCTGGCAGAGCAGCGCACTGCGAAGTTTCAGAGGCAGCTAGCATCATTAGCAAATAGTGTAGCTTCCATACAGGCTGAGTCCTCCCGTCGTCGTCGTCGTCGTCGTCGAGATTATGATGAGTATGAGTCTACCAGTGATGAGAGTGAGGACTATTGATTTCTATTGATATTTTGATTATGTAGTTCTGACTTGTAGCAACATTATCCATATCTACCCTTATGTCTAGACATCTGGTGTCGCTATTATCGACTTTGAGACTTGTAATAGACACTTTGTGTATTATAAATACTACACTTTATTTTAACATGGTGATCTTTTGTTATGTTTAAAATTTATTTGCTTAATTTTTTTTATAAGTCATGAAAAAAGTTATTATAGAAAATGGGAGCAATCTGTGTGAAACTTAAAATGTATTAAAAATCAAATTTGATATTTGACAATATATTCATTACCCATTGAAATGTTATGGGTATGGTATTTTGATTTCGAATATTGTTTCCTATGATATTTGTGGGTAAATTTATTTATGAAATTGGCGTGGATACACATATTAACATCTCATAGCAAACAATAGAACATTCCGTGGGTAGTCTGTGCGTATTGTTATCCAATGAAATTTAAACATTACCCACGAAAATGTCAGGGGTAGCGTTACCCAAAGAAAAGTCATGAGTTAATTTATCTAAGGAGATGTAATGAGTGAATGTAACTTGTGCCATTTATGTGTATAACATTTTACCTATGAGACATTTATGTATTGTTTAATGGCTGTGGGTAATTTGAATCCATAGATAAATTTTAATTATTCACAAAGTTTCTACCGATAAAGTCAAAATTTATTTTGAATAATGACATATTCTTTTGTAGAGGTCGGATCCAATACTTACTCTTTTACAAATTAAAAAATCTAATAAATCACTTTTGACAGTTTCATATAGATTAAAAAACTCAACTTTTGTTGATTTTGCTAAAACTATAAATCACTTTCCTATTTTCAGTTGCTAAAACATTTTTAAGTCGTATTCAATAGCGATAGATATATTTTATGTTGGTGTTAACAAAAGCAATAATAATGGTATGAGAAAGATATTTAAAGATGCGGGAAAAAGACATTTGGTAGGGGTATTTTAGGAAGAACAAAATTAGTTTTACATTTGATATTTTTAAACGTTTTAAATTTTGAGACAATTACTTTTTAAAATGACTTATCTTTGGCCATAGGCAATATGAACCGATCATTCAAGATAAGAAGATTAATTTAAAAAAATAAAATCTATCTATTTTATTTATTCTATACGTATATAATTGTTAGGACTCAATTGTTTATTTTTTATGATTTCATTGTGTTAATGCATTGTTGTTATGTTCGTTATTTATGTGTGATATTATTTTAATTTTTTATTTTGTAGTGATGTTTGTTTTGTTTATATTGACAAATAAACTTAGATCACATGTTGATTTAATTAATGACTTTGACGGCGTCAATGTTATAATTATGGAGTATGATATTCTGTATATTTTTACTTTTGTTATATTTGTATATTTTATGACGTTTGTATTTTTTTTTTTT
>JBBPBT010000722.1:1244423-1259196 GCA_037974875.1 Cicer bijugum | reverse complement strand
TTAAAAAATAGTTGGATGGATTGGATTCAATCCATTAAAATATACGTCAGATTGTGGATGAATTAGTTAGATTTATAGGGATATGAATAATTGAATCAAATTGTTATTCTTAGGCTACATCACCTTAAGTTATGTCGAATTTTTTATAAAATGGATAAAACTAAAACTTAAAAAAATATTATTCAGTTAAAAAGAGTAAAGTAAGGATCACATAAAATGTCTTTTAAATCTACAAAGACAACTTAAATAGATACAAATATATTTTTAAATTTATATTAATTTTTAAATTTTTAACGTATTTAAATATGCTATTATAAAATAAATTTAAAATATAATATTTTAAAAAAGCTAATTTTTTTAAAATATTATATTAAATCTCAAAATAAATTTAATTTAATTTACATGTTAATCTTAAATTTTTTTAGAGATCAAACCAAAATCCGACAAAATCTAAATCACCGTAAGATGTTGCCACTTGTAAGGAATCCGTGAATAGTGAGTCATGTCATTGTCACATGAGGTGTTTTTTCGTCCCTTTCTGTATGCATGGAGAACAAATGGCAAAATATGACTAGGATTCTCTCTTCTTTCAAAATAGTTTAATGTTCCTTTACTTGTTTGTTTCTCCTTTCAAATTCAAATTACGCAATTTCAAAATTTGATCAATTTTTGTCTAAAAAATACTGGCAAGTGTCTAAGTGCATAGGTTAAATAATTAAATATATAATTAATATTTTGGAATTTGTGAAATTAATATTTTGGTTTGTGAATTTAATATTTTGGAATTTGTGAATTTAATTTTAAAAAATTGAAAAAAATGCTCTTTTCTCAAAAGTTTAAGGACCCTATATTTTTATATAACTAGTATGCATATGACATTGATGTGTTTGTTTGTTTACTTCTTTTGCTCCTTCTTTTTCACTCTTTGATTGAATAAAGAATGACAAAATTGTAAAAGAATAATTTAATTTGTTAAATTAAAAGAAAAAAGTTTCATAAAAAATTGATATTCTTTATATATATATATATATATTTCTATTTATGTTTTGGCTTATAATTTGAAGACCATCCCAATTATAAAATAATAAAGTTAATGATATATCCCTAATTGATTTTATTTCATTACGCTCTTATCAATATTTTGTTTTCAATAAAAAGATTGTTGTCTCAAATAAAAGTTAATGAACTAAGAAATACCGAAAAATCCTAATTAAAAAGTTTGATGGATCAGATTCTAAGAACCAACGTAACTATGGACTTTTGCCTTTTCGCCTTCAAACTAAGATGTGAAGGTTGAACTAAAAAAAAATTGTACTTAATAAAAAATCATGTACTTGTAAGAGAATTGCAACTCATACTCTCTTAAAGCAGTTGATGCCACCAATTTGCAAATTGCACTCAAATTCTAAACAAATATTGCCAAGATCATGTCTCTTGTTTTCTTTTTGCAAGTTTGTATGGATTTTTTCCCTTGCTTTGGTATCAAAATACTCTTGTTCTCACTTTTACTCACTACCTTAGAAGCTATTTAATATTATTCTATTTTTTCATCCGACTTACACCAAAAATAATTTTCTAATTACAATCAATCAATAGTCATTAATTTGAAAAATTTCTTAATATATATATATATATATATATATGATATCATTTTTAGTCATTTGAAAGTATACTTCTGAACAAATCATACACTTTTGAAATAGGTAACGCCCCCATCAAACATTCCATACATTGCACATTTCTAGCAAGACAGTTAATGAAAATCAATAGCCTCTAATCAAAAGAGGAAGGGGGAAAAAGAAATCTAAGAATTGGATTTTGAAAAGGACATTATTCAAATACATATTGAGCATCCGATAATGTCATTATCTCCAATAAATATATGAACAGCAGTAATGTATTTTGACAACAAATTAAACTACAGTAAAAGTTGCAAAATCAACTAACAAAAGAGCACATATGCTATCAGTATTGAGTACTAGTATTACTCACAAGAATCATAATAATCCAACTAAACATGACTAAATAGTTATTTTTATGTACACATTTGAACGCTGCCTAAATCCTAGAACATGTTATGTTCAGTTTCTGGATTCTGATTTGGCTTCAATCCCGTGCTTTGGGTACAAAGATCCTACAGCTGGAACTTCAGCATGTGAAGATACCATTGCTGAAAGAGGTTGGAAGTTTGTATTCCCAACAAACCAATAGAGAGCCCATTTCAAATTGCAGAGTGTGTACTTGAGTGCTTTTGTCCAATTTTCTTGCTTATTGAAGCTTTGGGTGATGGAATAGTTTTCCACTTTGTCGTTCTCAATCCTACAAACCAGCACAAATATTTGTCATTCCCAATGCTATAAACTAACATGAGATAGTGATAGACATAGACATAGAACTTGTTTGGATAAACAGCTTAATTCAGTGTTTATTATATAAGTGCTTAAGTATATTTCTCTATCAAAACGTATAATAAAGTCAAATTATTTTCATGTAAGTTATATGTCTCTCTAATAGTCTCACAAGTACTTATGTTATGTCAATAAACAAGATCGAAGAATTATCCAAATAGGCCTTACAGTTTGACAAATGATTCTCAAATTATGGTATATATAGAGACAAACTTAGCAAGAACAAAAGGCAATGGAAATATTTTAATTAGTACAGTTAAGTCAGGGACCGAGGAAAAGAGAGAACGGATACTTTTAACAATATTATCTGTGTACAATGATATAATATCTAGTGTACATAGTACCGAAAGATAAAATTCACTATACTAGTATATACTATATGCAATTATACTTACTTATAAGGTAGCTTGAAACATTTCTCAGGTGGTATGTTATTCTCTTGATCCTTAGAATTGGCAAATTCTGCAAAATCCTTGAGGCATGCTAAAAACAATGTCATTGCCTTGTCATAGCGAGTACTCCAGAACAAGTTGACTGGACCAAACCTGCAAAACATAGCCATTAATAATGGAAAGGTAGACAAGTTTAAGTATAATTCTAAAGGCAACAAGTTTGTTGTATCGTTTTGTCTGCAACATTTTATATTAGTATGACTCAGATGACCAACCACATCACCACAGGCATACAGAACCCAAGCAAGGGGCAAAGGCACGGCCCAAAATATTATCAAAACAACAACAATGCCTACTCCAAACTCCAAAGTTTATTCTGGCATTTAACTAAAAGAATTCAGTAACAACAAAAATGCAGATAAATTGAAATTGCTGCCAACCGATCAGCTGGTACATCTTATTTGTTTTTCCAGGCATTATATTTAAGATTTTATCTCAACTAGAACCATATATTTCAAATAAAGCAAGACATCACAAAGACAACTACAAAAGTAGAATCAGAAGGCATACTTACAGCTCATAAGTACTGTTGTTGCTGTCTGTGATACGAGGGTAGCTACCCATGGGAATTATTTTTATTCGATATCTAAAAAGTAATGAGTTAAGGAAATGTAACAATTCATTCGTAATATATTATATGTAAAATGTAGTGTACAATAAAATGAAAATGTTGACACAAAAGCAAACACAATCTTGAAAGTTTCATTTGATGTAAAATTTCAACTCAATTAGATACCATCTTGTACTAGAACTTGTGAACAAAAAATTCAGCTAAAAAGAAAACAATAATTCCAAATTCACTGTGATTGGAAAAATTCAACAAGTAACTATGTTTGCCTATGAGGACATTGGTGTAGATCTTAAAATCATTGATTGTGAGGTATCACTCGCAAAAACTTGAGGAAAAAATAGCATAATTAGCAGATGATTTCAATCATTATAACTTGGTATCTCAAGCACTTAGCATGCCCACTGTCAGATGCAAAATTCTGTTTTGAACTGGTTTCATTAATTCATGATCATTTCATTACATTGAGACATAAGAGAAATTATATCATATTAACAATAATACAAACTATTAAAACTGCTACGCTTAATGAAAAAAGGATACTGGAACTTTGGTCGGAAATACTGGCACATTGTATGAAGAAGAAGGCAAGCTTGGCCCCAGGCAGCATTTATTTCATCCCATTCTACCTAAAGGTTTCAAAAATAGTAAACATCATATTAAAAAAAAAATCTTAAACTTGAAAGATTAAAAACTACAGGAGAGAAAATTCTTCAGGATGAAAAGTTATAACTACATATTCAAATCACCAAATGAGGGAAGGAAAAACACAGCTACAACAAAACAATTTATTTTATGAAGGAACATAACAAAACATGAGAGCACACACCATGAAGCTGAAAATATCACCAATTAGTTATCCATATTCCACAATAATTGTTCAAAACGCACTATCAGACACAATTCATTAGCCAAAGAAATTTTATATTTCATTAGAAAATAATTTTTAAAAATAAAAACAGTAGTTGTGATATAAGTTTATCAACATCCATTACAGTTACCTTCGGACCAAAATATTCTGGACAGTGAAAGCAAAATATACTATTATTTTCCGTAGTAATGACATCATATTAAACTATAATCCAACTGAAACATCTCAAACAGCATAGGTTGTTATCTATAGCCTATGGGTTGTCATGACCATCCAGAGCTATACTTTCCAAATATTTCTGGATATGTCTTAATGTAAGTGTATATGGACACGGGTGCAATAGTGAAATTGTTGAACACACAACTGTCCCTAAGGCTTAATCTGATAAGATGCTAAACAAAATAACCACATAAAAATAAATTTAAGATAACCATATGCAAGTGCACCTAGAGTTGAAAATTGAGCAATGTATGAAAGAAACAGAGCTATGAATGAAATAATTACAGAGAAAGTAACTCAAACCAGCAATCTTTTAGACAATATTTGCACATAAGCTAGCAATTATTTTAAGTGAATAAGCTTCCAACTTCCATAGAAAAAAAAAAATCCAACCCTTTAACAACACATTGACACATTAGAAACCCAAAATACAACACACTAGGCATCTTACTGGAATTTTGGGAAGTCTACCAAGCCGAAAATTGTTAATTGTTCCAAACTCTCCATCATGAGAAATCGGAAAGGCGTCATTGAGCACATTTGTTTTCTTCAACAATTCTAAATGTGCTTGTGAAACTTCAATCTTGGCCAAAATTGCATCTCTCTCCTCCTGTTGATTGAAATATTTTTGCACAATGCTCAGACTTGGAAGATTCATTTTTTTCCAAAATTAGACAGCACACAGATGTTTATGCAAGTTGCTTAAAGTTTTTGTAACAAAAGCATCTAAAGATTCTCAATACGATGTAATAAGGTAAAATATAAACAAATAAAAAACTTACAAACCTGATGCGAAATTAATTGAAACTGAAAATTATTGAATTCATGCCAATACCTGTTACACATTCAGACATGTAAAACCAATCATTGCCATCAAGCATCCATACACATCAAAGAATAAAAGCAAAAATGGTTCATAGAAAATTTATTGAGGTTAGGGATTTTTTAGTATCTTGAGCCATGAATTGTTTTATGTGAAATATAATATTTTTAAAGTAGAGTGAAAAATATACCGCTCCTCCAATTCTTTGAAGCGGCTTGATTTTAAATCGAGTTCCTTCATTTCAGCATTTACTTCAGCATTCTGTCTCTCTGTTTCTTTAATTGCCGCTTTTAGTCTTCTTTCTTCTTCTTCAATCTTGAATATTTATGTAGTAAATAAATAATTAGGCTTTGGGAGAAAACATAATGGCACACTCAACAAAATGAAGTTAATCAAACCAGTATTTCTTAAAATAAAGACATTTCTGATAAAATAAAAACTCCAAATCTCCACAACAAACAATGACAGCCATAACTTTGAAATCTAAAGCAGTTGTGAACCAATTTGATAAAACTGGACCTGAGATTAGGGAATAATAGAAAGAAAATGCAGAATACTGCTGAATATCCCTCTATAACTCTAAACCAACAGGTGTATTTCCCTCCAAAAGAAGCTAATAACCAACTAACTGAATTCATATACATTTTCTACCTCAATTTATACCCAACCTCTGCGACCATAGAGGGCTGTCTAACACCTCAAGTTTAAACAATAATGCCTAACTAACAGAGGCTGGCCCACGCAGCTCTTTGGGCACATCATTATTACTTCAAACATACATCTCTAATTGGACGAATTGAAAAGGGTAGTGATAATACTGGAAATCAGAATTAAAGAAACGCAAGAATGAATCAAGAATCAGTACCTTAACCCAGAATCAATGTGATTCTGATTGGGTTTTAGTATGGATCTTTATTGAATTGAATAGAATGGAAGGGATGAAAGAATTACAGAGGATCCCGCGATCCTGTTCTGGTTCCACAACCAGGGTTAACTTTCCCAATCTCTAACTAACTCTCAATTAGAACTAACATTCTATTTATAGTATTCCTAACTGCTAACTGTTTTTGTACAGCTGTCAGGGAATTGCAATTAGGAAGATTTCAACCAAACCTTCCTATTTCCTCTTCTATATACATTTTTACTAATAGGCTTTGGCCTAATCGTATCAATACCCTCCCCTAAAAGAAATAACTTGTCCTCAAGTGGAAAATCTGGGAAGTTTTCTTGTATTGTAGCAGCCAATTCCCAAGTGCATTCATGTAGAGGAAGATCCTTCCATTTTACCAAGACTTCAACATGACCTTGATTAACTTTTCTGCTGTCAGTAATGTCTTCTGGCTGTACTTGTAACTCCAATTCTTCATTCAGCATAGGGGGTAAAGGTTGAGGTTGTTGCTGAGGTTTCAGAGCCTTCTTTAATAAGGACACATGGAAAACAGGGTGAATTTTAGAATGTGCAGGTAGAGCTAACTTGTAGGCGACAATACCCACCCTTGTGACCACCTGGTATGGACCATAAAATCTAGGAGCAAGCTTAGCATAAGGTCTTGAAGCTAAAGACTTCAATTTATATGGTTGTAGTTTGAGATAAACCCAATCATCCACTTGAAATTCTACTGCCCTTCTATGCTTGTCAGCCTGTTGTTTCATTTGATTTTGAGCTTTAGTTAAGTTGGCTTTCAATTCTTCTATTATAGCATCTCTATGGAGAAACATCTGATTTACTTCTTCCACTTTAGAAGGAACAGCACCTGCTTTCAACAGTGTAGGAGAATCCCTACCATACAAAGCTCTAAAAGGAGTCATTCCCGCAGAACTGTTGTAATTTGAATTGAACCAAAACTCTGCCCAATGTATCCAATCTAACCATTGCTTTGGTTTAGGCCCTACAAAGCATCTAAGGTATGTCTCCACACATCTATTAGCCACTTCAGTTTGGCCATCTGACTGTGGGTGATAAGAAGTGCTCAACTTCAGTTGGGTACCAGCCATTTTAAACAATTCTTTCCAAAACTTGCTGAGAAATAAAGGATCCCTGTCAGAAACTATAGTAGTTGGGAACCCATGTAACCTAACCACTTCTTTCAAAAAGACAGTAGCTACATCTTTAGCTGAATAAGGATGTCCTAGTGTAAGGAAATGTGCATATTTTGTTAGTCTATCAATGACTACAAATATGGTATCCTTACCTTTAATTTTAGGAAGACCTCCTATAAAATCCATTGAAATATCCATCCAAACTTGTGTCGGTATTGGTAGAGGTTGCAACAAACCAGCAGGGGCCAATGTAGAGTACTTATTTTTCTGACACACTTCACATCTCTCAACAAAATCCTTGATGTCTGCCTTCATACCTTCCCAAAATAAGAAACTAGCAATCTTCTTGTAAGTTCTGAAATGTCCTGAATGGCCTCCCATAGGTGTCTCATGGCATTCAGCCATAATAACAGGAATTCTGTTTGACAATTTAGATACCACCAATCTGTCCTTATAGTACAAAATGCCTTTCTTCAAATGGAAATTTGGGTGTGTGGTAGGCGCAATGATTAAATCTTGCATGACTTTTAACCACTTTGGATCTTGCTGCAATTCTTGAATCCAGGATTCAGATTCTGCCACTGTCAATATAGAAATGGCAGCATACATCATTCTCCTAGAAAGAGCATCAGCCACAGAATTTTCAGTCCCTGGTTTGTATTGGATTTCAAAATCCAATCCCACTAACTTCACAGCCCATTTGAATTGTTCATCAGAAAATAACCTTTGTTCTGTTAAAAACTTCAAACTTTTCTGATCTGTTTTGATAATAAAATGCCTCCCCATCAGATAATGTCTCCATTTTTGTATGGCTTGGACCAAAGCCATTAATTCTCTCTCATAAACAGATTTTTGTTGAGCCCTTAAGGAAAGCCCTTTACTCCAAAATGCTAAAGGCCTTCCCTCTTGCATCAAAACTGCCCCTAGACCTTTGCTGGAAGCATCAGTTTCCACTATGAATTCCTTATTAAAATCAGGTATTGCCAACATTGGTAGAGATACCATAGCAGCCTTCAACTTTTCAAAAGCAGATGTAGCCTCTGCAGTCCAACTGAAAGAATCTTTCTTGAGTAAATCTGTCAAAGGTTTTGCTATCTTGCCATAATTCTGAACAAACCTTCTATAATAACCTGAGAGCCCTAAGAACCCTCTCAACCCTTTTATATTCCTTGGTTGTGGCCAAGACTTCATAGCTTCCACTTTAGAACAGTCAGCAGAAACACCATCTCCTGAAATGATGTGGCCCAAATACTCAATACTTGTTTGCCCAAAGCTGCATTTCTTGAGGTTTGCCTTCAACTTATTCTCCGTTAACACTGTTAAGATGACTTGTAAATGGTCTTTATGGGATTCCAAATCAGGGCTGTATATTAAAATGTCATCGAAAAACACTAGTGTGAATTTCCTCAAATATGGTTTCAAGATCTCATTCATCAAAGCTTGAAACGTGGAGGGGGCATTAGTGAGTCCAAAAGGCATAACTAAGAATTCATAATGCCCCTCATGAGTCCTAAATGCTGTCTTCTCGACATCTTCCAATCTCATCCGTATCTGATGATAACCTGACTTCAAATCAAGTTTAGAAAAAACCTTTGCTCCTCCCAATTCATCTAACAACTCTTCAATTATAGGATTTGGAAATTTGTTGGGAATGGTGACCTTGTTGAGTGCCCTATAATCCACACAAAATCTCCAACCTCCATCTTTTTTCTTCACTAGAATGATAAGGCTAGAATAAGGGCTAATACTGTTTCTGATCACCCCAGCATCTAACATTTCAGCTACAAGTTTCTCAATTTCTATTTTTTGAAAATGAGGACATCTGTAAGGCCGAATGTTGGGTATTTCAGCTCCCTCCTTCAGTTTGATAGCATGATCATGCTTTCTAAAAGGGGGTAACCCCTGGATATCTTGGAACACTTCTTGGTGTTGCTCTAGGATCCTCTTCAATGCTTCTGGAACCCTTTCTTCATTCTGTTTACTTCCCTCTTCTGTAACACAGTGTAACAATAGCCATTCCCCCTCTTGTAACAGAACTTGCCTGAAAGCTCCATAGGACAGCTCTGTCTTTGTTAACGCAGGATCTCCTACTATTGTGATTCTAGAACCTCCTCTCGTAAGGGTTAGCTCCATTCTGCCAAAGTCAGCCTTTACTTCTCCCAAACTAGCTAACCAGTCTAAACCCAACACTAGGTCCACTCCTTTTAATCCAAACAAATAGAAGTCTTGAATAACTTCTAATTGTTGTAAATATAGTTTGAGTTGGGTACATTTTCCTCTATTTTGAACTTTATGGCCATCTCCCACTTCTACTACATAGGCTAGAGTATCGTCTACTTTCAGTTTCAACCTGTCCACTGAATCCTTTGCAATGAAATTGTGTGATGCCCCACAATCTATCAATATCACAACAGGTTGATCTTTTATTATTCCTCCTACCTTCCATGATTTGCTAGATGTGAAGCCTGTCATGGAGTACATTGATAGTTGCAAGGAATTTAGTGTCTCTATCTCATCTTCTCCTTCTAATTCATTCACCTCATCATCCCCTTCAGCTAAAATAAGCATTCTCATTTGTCTATTTTTACACATATGATCTTTATTAAAGGGTTCATCACACCTAAAACATAACCCTTTTTCTCTCTTTTCCCTCATTTCCTCACTAGTCAGCTTCTTATACTCCCCCCTACTTCTTATACTTCCCCCATTCACACTTCCTACAGAGGACCCTTCTCCTTTACTACTAGTGGCTGTCTGTGGTTCTACAGTGACAACTCTACTGTAGTTGTTGTTTCTATAGGACCCTGAAAATTTGGTGTTACCCATATAGGGCCTCTTTGTTACTACTGAATTCTTTTGTTCAATGAGAATCGCCTTTTGAATTACCTCAGTTAAGGTTTTCAGCTCGTATAACCTCACTTCCACCCTAATTTCTTCTTTTAATCCATTAAGAAATATGCCTTTGACAAAATCTTGGTCAATTACTTTCAAAGCCCCCACATATTTCTCAAATTCCTCCACATATTCATCAACACTTTTTTCTTGTTTTAAAGAAAGTAACAACTCATAAGGGTTTTGCATCATAGAAGGCTGAAAACGTCTTACCACAACAATTTTGAAGCTTTCCCAAGTGGGAGAAAAATTACAGCGTTCCCACCATTGGTACCAGCTGAGGGCTCTTCCTTCTAAGGCAACCATGGCGGCTTGCATCTTTTCTTCATTAGTGACATCCCTGAGAAGAAAATATCGCTTCAATTTCTGAACCCATCCAAAGGCATCTTCCCCAGAAAAAACTGGAATTTCCAGTTTTCTCCACCTATCATGATTTCTGTGTTGTGGGCGACTGTGGTGTTCTTCCTCATTCTCATTTTCGTCTCCCATGGAAACATTTTCTCCATTAATCCCTAATTTGGTTGCTATCGCCTCTAACAACGTCTCTGTCCTCCTCAATCGCGCCTCATTCATCTCTATACGATTGCGCATATCTTCTCGTTCTTGACGTAATTCTTCACGTTCTTGGGTCCAGTTTTCATCTTCTCTAGCCATCCTGCTCGTAACAACCATAAGCACTCTAGCAGCAGCGTGTGAGATCCCAAATCCTCAGGCACCCAAAATTTGCTCTGATGCCAGTGATAATACTGGAAATCAGAATTAAAGAAACGCAAGAATGAATCAAGAATCAGTACCCTAACCCAGAATCAATGTGATTCTGATTAGGTTTTAGTATGGATCTTTATTGAATTGAATAGAATGGAAGGGATGAAAGAATTACAGAGGATCCCGCAATCCTGTTCTGGTTCCACAACCAGGGTTAACTTTCCCAATCTCTAACTAACTCTCAATTAGAACTAACATTCTATTTATAGTATTCCTAACTGCTAACTGTTTCTGTACAGCTGTCAGGGAATTGCAATTAGGAACGTTTCAACCAAACCTTCCTATTCCCTCTTCTATATACATTTTTACTAATAGGCTTTGGCCTAATCGTATCAGGTAGCAACTCTTTGTCATAGATATGGAAAAATTTATTTTAGTTTCTGGCTTTCCATTATGCATATGTAATATAATTCTTAAGAGGAGTCATCTTTGGGAATCAAATGAGAGGAGACATTAAAAATGTGAAGGGAGAATTGATGTCACACAGAACAAAACTGATGTTTAAATAACTCAATGAGAAAATGCAGCTGCCAAATCAAGTATGTCATGGCTCTTGAATGATTTGGAAGCTTTTACAAGTCACAAAATAACACAGACATGTATCCAAGTGAATTTTGTCCAGTGTCTATTTATTGTTGCAATAGCATATGTAATTTTTATATCTAATAGTTCACAATAGATTAAAATATGGTGTAAGTGTGATGTCAACCCTTCTCCATACAACAAAGAAAATACATTTGAATGGAAATCCTTCAAACTTGGTATGTGTTTTCAAATACTATTTTCAGAACAAACCAATTACCAATATAGTATTAACAAAGAAAACACATAACACCCATAAACTCAAACAATGTAAGTAGTGATTATGAACATACCACTAATGGTTTGAATTGAACCTAAAGAAACAGTAAAGTAATATACACATAGTAGACAGTAAACCTGATGAGCACCTTCGATTTCTCCTTAAGAAAATCAGCTTCGCTGATGACATCTTTGGCCTCCCCCTCCAAGCGTTTTAGACAGGCTTCATATGCTTCAATGTCCCTATTTACATCTTCAACCTCTTTATCAAGCTTATCAGACAAAACTCGCATGCAGTCAAGGCATAGAGGCTGTTCAACCTGGAATTGAATACAGAAAACATGCAGACTATGACCTACTAGACTCTAAATCAATCAAAACACTTCTATTTGAAGAAATACCTGCTTTTATCCAAAAAAATCTCAAAAAGCTGATACATAAGTCAATGAATATATTTCCAAATTTAAGTTGAATCAAACTTGCAGGTTTCTGTAACCGAACCTGTGTCTGTGTTGTGGCAATCTCAAATGCTCGAGTCAGGACAGTAATAGTTGAATTAAATCCAGAGTTATGAGGTGGCAAATGACCACCAGGATCAACCCCCGGGGACAATGAGTTTCCCCCGCCTCCATCAGATGCAGATTCTGACTTGTACACAACCACAAACGACTCTTCCATTGTCTTTCCAGGCTGGGCAGTATCGCCACGAGGCCGAGGAGGAACCCCTTGTGTCTGAGGTCTTTGCTTTGGCAACACAACATATGAATTGTCCATTTTAGTTGTACTCATCACACTGCTAGCACCATGAATGGAAGACCCTTGCATCCCTACACACATTCATTGCCTCTCCATCATGAATAAATCATTACAATCATTCTTGTTTCAATAAATAAAACAGACACACGATGAAAGCAACAATAATCTTTAATCTTAAAAAAGAAAACCAATATTCTTCTAATACTATTCAAAATCAAAATGATCATCTGCACAACAAAACTTTAAAATTGCAAACAGATAAATCAGCCTAATTACAACAAAATTTTTCATATTTCATACATGAACTGGTGAACCATACTATTGAAGCAACTACTATATAAGAAGATCAACAATAACAATATCCATTCTAGTTGTACTCACTACTCAGCACCTATGAAGCACATATACGAGCACTGGACAAGTTAACACTGTTAATGAAAAAACATAGGACACTAATACATATATTTATTTATTTATTAGAATTAAATAAAATATGAACATTATTTAAAAAAGATTTAAATTAATAATCAAACTATATATGTGCATCTAAATTAAGAAATTTTCTTCATTACAACAAAATTCTAATACAAAATATGATAGTCATCTTCATTCATCCATCTACTACCGAAAGGTTAAAAATGATTTAATCAAATTTCATGCCTCCAACCCCTCATTGATCATCATTACTTCTACACATATTTAATATGTGTCCAAGGAGTGTCGAAGCAAAGAAAAAAAGTTTTTCATGGGGAACTTGTTTGAGTTATCAAACACTGTCTGACGAGTGTCAAACACTGTCTGACGAGTGTCAAACACGCCAAATCCCAGAGACGTTTGTGATTTATAGCTCAGCACTCACAATTGCCGCCATGAACAAAATACTAACAATGTTAACAATACTGATTACTAATATTGGCCTTGAAAAAAAGAGAGATTTCAGCTTGAAGGTAAGTAAAAGTTGATCAAAGATTGGTGGGATCAAACTCAGATATTCTGATGAATCCAATAAAACATCACAATCGTTGAATTGAATAATTAACAATTACACCAAACAAACTCAAAAATTTCAGTCTTCAATGCTAAATTCAACACAGGAAAATAACTGCAATGAAACTTTTCCTAAATTCAAAGAAAGAACCAGAGAATGGGAGAAAGGAAGCGTGAATCAAAATGAGGAGGAAGGTTGAGAAAACCCTAACCAGAGCGAGAAGGGTCGTTGAAGAACTTGTCAGCATAAGAATCGACGCCGACGATGCAAAGTGGATTCCGGCAGTTCTGACAAACCCATCGGGGGACATTCGGATCCACCGGGAAGCTCCGATTCCGACCCTTTTTCGTATCTCTCATTCTTCACTGATTAATCACGAAACCACGCTGAGAATAAAAATGAAAAATCCAAATAAATTCAGTTGGTTTAATTTTTTTTCTGTAAAATTATATCATATAGTTCTTGGGTTTAATGATCGAGCACACATAAATTTAATTACGGTAATTTATTCTTTATTTTTTATTTAATATATTTTATAATCTTTTATTATTTATAAATGATGAATTTTAGTTATTTTTGTTGTTATTTTTTAAATAATTATATAATTATTGTCATTAATTATTAAGATTAAATTTTGAATTAATATTAAAGTTAAATGTGCAATCTAAATAAGGATAAATATAAAATACATTAAATTCTGATAAATATTTTTCGGTAGAAAGAGTTTACATATTTAAAGTATTTTTTTCAGTGCAATCCAATTATTGAATTAGATTAATTTTTTTAAAAGAATATTATACTAAGTATATATAAACTGTTGTTAAAAGCAATTTCAACTAATATTATTATAATTTTTGTTGTGACTGTGAATTGACTAAAATATACCACTTATAAAGATTAAGAACCAAAATAAATTAGCAGATATTAAGTAAAAGAGAAATGACCAAAATTATATTTAAAAACTGTAACGTATGATAATAATAACATAAACTATGTAATTTATATTTTTGAATTAGATGAGTTGTTTTTTAATGGTGCTATATAGTAGGAATCAAATTTTGAAGAAACACAACAAGATTAATGGTTGTCAAATAATGAAAGGTTAATCAAATAGTCATCCTATATTAATATATTTTTTCTTTTTTTTAATAAAATATAATATAATGCATTTTGAAATAAAACATATATTT
>JBBPBT010000722.1:1195675-1244119 GCA_037974875.1 Cicer bijugum | reverse complement strand
CCCTAATAATAATAATAATAATAATAATAATAAGTAAATGCAAAATAAATAGACCTACCTACAAAAACAAAATAAACCAAAAAAAAAAGCAAGAACTTAATAGCTTTATATATTGAAGAGTTTTTAAAAAACCAAAGTTAATTTTGGATTGACAAAATCAAAAACAATATTTTATGCATGTTTGGATTAGCCATGACAACTCATATCTTAATTTTACAAAAACTACACTTTGGAGCTTTTACAAATTCAAATTATGTCATACCCTTTTTTTTTTTTTAGAAAATAATAATAATAATAATAATAATAATAATTAAATAAAACCAAACCTTTTTTCCACCTCACCTCATTTTTTCAAATTCATTTTCCCCTTTCTTCTCTCCCTCCAAATCAATACTCCCCTCTCCATTTTTGTTGCTATTTTTTTTTTCCTTTTCCTTCTCTTTGATTCTCCTCTCTCTATAATACTCAAATCCTCAACCCTTAAAAAATAAATTTAACATCTCTACAAGTATAATTTCTCATACTCCAACAAATTTTTTTGGTTAGAATTTTTAAGTTAGGGTTTGTGCTCTAAGGAAAAGGGTACTCATCTCTTGAGTGTTGTTGATTGAGACTCATTGAGGTAAATGCACAACTCTAATCCTAGTATGAATTCATAGAAAAATGTAGTTTTGTTTAAAATGCTTATTTTGTGCTTAAGGTATATTTAAATGATGATTTTTATGGTTTCCTAGAGTTAGCTAAACTTTAGAATAAATTTTTCTAAAGTCTTGAAAATATTTTTGATACTCAGATTTGTCAGCTGAGATCTTGCGGGCTACTATGAGAGTTGTTGAAGAGCAAACTTAGACGATTCTCCATAGTTATGAGTTGACGACGATCATCGTCTTATATTTTATAATGTTATAATTTTTATTTTACTTGTTTTCTATATTAAAGTATTTATTGAAATTTTTTGAAAACACAACCTTTGAAATTTATTTCGATTTCATCAATTATTTAATTTAATGGTCGTTGTTATATAATATATTATTAGTTTAGTTTACGTATGAGTTAAATTATTTAAATATTGATATCTATTTAATATGTTTTCCACGAATTATGAGGAAATGATTTTAAACCATGAATTACGATGAAATGATTTTAAATACGTGTTTTAGAAAATTGTTGTTATAATTATTAAATCGTTAACTGCGTTAGGTGCACCTAGTTACCTCGTTTTGATTAGGGAGAGTTACCTATTAGATGGAGCCGTCCCTACGAGAAATGTCATCCGTAGGAGGAGAGACTATCAACGAGATGTAAACTCCCTAATTGATATGTGGTCATGTGTTGCGGGATTTGAGGAGAGACTATCAACGAGATGTAAACTCCCTAATTGATATGTGGTCATGTGTTGCGGGATTGAGAGGATAGAGCTATCCGTTAGATGAAGCCACCCCTAAGGGAAAGGCCACCCTTAGGAGGAAAAGACTATCAATGAGATGAAGCCCCCTCTTGGTTCTAAAAAATTTGTATTTTTACTTGTTTGATTTTTATGATGATTTTAATGTTGTTTATTTTGATTATGCTTTGTTATTAACTGAATTTTTTTAATATTTATGTTCAAACGGTTAAATTATAAGTTTAATGACTATATATGTGTATATATTTAAATTTAGAATTTTCTAGATTTTTAAGTAATACTCTTTAACATAATTATTGTCCGATTGTAAAGCAGTTATTCGTGCCTTTTTGTTTTTCCCTTCTAATTGGTGGTGGTTGTTGTCTCCTCACTAAGTCTTTGTGACTTACCCTTCATGTTGTTTATTTTTTTCAGATTCGCAGGCAGCTGAGTAGGAAGCTATTATTGGATTCAAGTCTCGACCATATTTCTTTTTGGTAGGCCTCTTTGATCGAGGACCATTATTTTGTAAATATGTCGAGTCTAATGTAATTTGCAACTATTTTGGAGTCTAGAAAGTCTTTTTTTTTTAAGTGTATTAAGCAATTAGATTTTTTTTATTTGAATTATGACTGAATTGAAAGTTAAACAAGGATTTTATAAATTTGGGAATGTTGAAGTTATAGAGGATACCATGTCAAAATTCTGAGAAAAAAAAGCATATATATATATATATATATATATACATATATATTAAATGGTTAGTGAACAATTTAATCGTTTAATTGTTAAGTTAGTTGATAGGCTTGTCAGGCTAGGTGTATAGCTTGTGCGTCGGTCACGACATTTAGTTTTCAGGTCGTGACAAAGTTGGTATCAGAGCTCGGTTGTAGGTCCTAATAGCTACAAACATAGGGTGATAATAGATTCTTGTTAGTAAATTGTGTACCCGGGCACAACTTACTTGCAAGGGCTATTAGCACTCTTTGAGAGTCTCGTCTGTTGTTTGAATCTGTGTTTAAATTTATCATCACTACCTCTCCACAATTTCTTGTCGTCTTATTCAATCTTTGATCAATGTTCTTTGAATAGGTGATAATGCCACCCAAGACTAGGAATCCTACTATAAGGGAAATTGTTGATGAGTCAATTTCCCAAGCTCATGGTGCTCGTCAACGAGGTCGTGTTTTAGTTTGTGCTCGAAATAGGCGTAGAGCTTATGTCGGCGAAAGTGGCTTGGATGCCGATGTTGAGGTACCTAGGAGGAGGTGCGGAAATCCAGCCATGGAAGTGTTTGCTGCTGGTCTGTAGGGATTACATTAGGTTGTGCAACAACTTTTTGGTTTTGTCAGCGAACAACAACAAGAGGGTGATCAAAGACATTAAAATGTCAATGGTCAACAAGAGGTTACACAAGATGAGCATCAGATGGCTGCTGCAATGAGGGGTATTGAGGTTACTTTACCAGACTTCATGAAGCTTAAACCTCCTACTTTTTCTAGGTCTAGTACGACTGAAGATCCACAACAATTCATTGATATTTTAGAGCGGCTTTGGAGAGCATTGGGTTGTTCTGAGGTAAGAGTAGTAGAATTGACATCATTTCAACTAATAGGTGTGGCACGTGATTGGTTTGATATAGTGTCACGTGGTAGACAAGTGGGGTCACCTCCGTTAGCATAAAGAGAGTTCTCTCAGTTGTTCATGGCTCATTTTCTTCCGGAGAGTGTTAGAGATGGATTAGCTCATGAGTTTGAGCGATTGGAAAAAACGAGGGGTATGACAATTTCAGAGTATAATGCTCGTTTTACACAACTCTCTAGACATGCTCTTTATCCTATCACTAAGGAGATGTGTGTTAAGAGGTTCATCAGAGGATTAAAAGATTACTTATTTAGATATGTGGTTGGGTTTAATTTTTCTACTTTGGCTGAGGTTTTGAGTTTGGCCCTTCAGATTAAGCAACAATAGAAGGAAAAAGGAGACAATAGACAAGATTCACAAAAGAAACAAAGGGTTGAAGGATCTTACAATAACTATTCGAATCGCGGTGGTGTATCTATGTTTGGTTATCAGGGGCAACAAAGACTCATGTCTCAAAAAGGTGGTCATAGTGGGAAATCTCTTGGGATATTGCAGAGTTGTAGATCAAATTCTGGAGTAGCATCACAATCCACTTTCCCTCAAAGATATTCTAGTGTTTCAACTACACGATGTTCTATTTGTGGTAGGTTTCACTTTGGGTATTGCTCTAGAGACGGTAATGCTAAGGTGTGTTATCAATATGGCCAAGTAGGTCACATCAGAAGGGATTGTCTTGTAGACACGACACATCTATAAGACCCGTAATTTTAAATTATACCTTATGTATTTTAATTGATTTTGGTATTGAACTCAGGGGCTTTTTAGCCAAGTTATTAATATTTTGGAGTTTATATGACCAAAAAGATATTTTGATGCCTGATTAGAATTACTCGTCGATAAATAAATTAAATTACCTACGGTGAATCTTTTGCGAAGAGTTTAATACGTTATGGGTAAAAGGGTAATTTAATAAATATCTAAAGATTTGAAGATATTTGTTAATTATTATTATTAATATATATATATGTGTGTGTGTGTGTTTCCATCTTCTTCCTCTGCTCGCGTTAAACAACCCTTCCCCCTCTTCTTCCATTTTCGCTTTTCTTTGCTTCCTTTTACTCAAGAATAGAAACCCAAGGCTTAGTGGGTGATAGGACAAGGATTACTCAACTTCACTCTTCCTCTTTGATCCGAAAACGAAGAAAAATGGTTTAGGGATTTCAAAACCATCAAACACAAACCTCGCCGTTTCTTCTAGATCCAAGCTTCGTTTCGGGAAGGGATGGAAGGGAAAGTTACTCACCACTACACTATGGTGCTAGTGAGCTAACTTTGGAAGCGGTGTTGCGAGCGGAGATTTTACCAGATTTGCTCGTGGTACTGTAATCGCACGTTAAAGCTAACGTGAAGGTAAGGGCTCCTTCCAAACTTTTAGTTTGCATTTAGGGACTTACTTGTGGTTGTGTGGAAAAGAATTTGGTTAAGGTTAAAGTAATGTTTTGTGGAGAATGAATTTTAAACCCATTTATGTATGATTTCGAGTATATGAAACTTGTTGTGTTTGAGTGATGGATTGTGTTAATTTGTGTCGTCGTATTCGACGTGTTCATACTTGATGTTTGTTGATTGATGTGTTTTGGTGCGAATTATGGATTGAATGTGAAAGTATGTTTGAGTTTGTTTTGTTTGGAATTTGAAAACCATTAAGTGAAACGAGTATTAAGAATGGGGAATCTCTTAATGTCTTTTTTACTTAATGTGAGTTTGTGAAAATCGTATAAGTTAAATGAGAATTAAGAACGGGGAATCTCTTAATGTCTCGTTTACTTAATGTTGTTTGAAAATCGTTTAAGTTATCTGGGCGTTAAGAATGGGGAATCTCTTAATGTCTTGGTTACTTAACGTTTGTTTTTGAAAAATTGTTTCAGTTAAATGAGTATTAAGAATGGGGAATCTCTTAGTGACTTGTTTACTAAATGTTTTGTTGTGGAAATCGTTTAAGTCAAAAGTATATTAAGAATGGGGAATCTCTTAATATGTCTGTTTGCTTATGGTTGTTGTGAAAATCGTTAAGTTAAATGAGTATTAAGAAAGGGGAATCTCTTGATATCTGCGTTTACTTAATGTCGTCGTGAAAATGATTTTGTGGAGAAATGAATTGTCGTGTTTTGGCGTGAATAGTGTAATAAATTTGTGAATATGTTTGAGTCTGTATTGTGTGGAATTTGAAAACCATTAAGTTAAACGAGTATTAAGAATGGGGAATCTCTTAATGTCTTGTTTACTTAATGTGTGTTCGTTTGTGAAAATCGTTTAAGTTAAATGAGAATTAAGAATGGGAAATCTCTTAATGTCTCGTTTACTTAATATTTGTTTTGAAAATCGTTTAAGTTAAATAAGTATTAAGAATGGGGAATCTCTTAATGACTTATTTACTTAATGTTGTTTTGAAAATCGTTTAAGTTAATCGGGCGTTAAGAATGGGGAATCTCTTAATGTCTTGGTTACTTAATGTTGTTTTGAAAATTGTTTAAGTTAACTGGGCGTTAAGAATGGGGAATCTCTTAATGTCTTGGTTACTTAATGTTGTTTTGAAAATTGTTTAAGTTAACTGGGCGTTAAGAATGGGGAATCTCTTAATGTCTTGGTTACTTAATGTTTGTTTTGGAAAATGGTTTAAGTTAAATGAGAATTAAGAATGGGGAATCTCTTAATGTCTCGTTTACTTAATATTTGTTTTGAAAATCGTTTAAGTTAAATAAGTATTAAGAATGAGGAATCTCTTAATGACTTATTTACTTAATGTTGTTTTGAAAATCGTTTAAGTTAACTGGGCGTTAAGAATGGGGAATCTCTTAATGTCTTGGTTACTTAATGTTGTTTTGAAAATTATTTAAGTTAACTAGGCATTAAGAATGGGGAATCTCTTAATGTCTTTGTTACTTATTGTTTGTTTTGGTAAATCGTGCTGACCCGTGATAGGTGGCACCTCGGTAAACAGTGCTGACCCTTGATAGGTGGTACGTTTACGACTTACGTTTCTTGGTGAATTGTGTTTGCGTGAGAGACTGCACAGGTGTTTGTCCGTGAGAGACTACACCGTGGTGAATTGTGTTTGTCCGTGAGAGACTGCACAAGTGTTTGTTCGTGAGAGACTGCACAGGTGTTTGTCCGTGAGAGACTACACCCTGTTAAATTGTGAATTGTTGGTTCATTTTGTCTGTGTGGGTATTGCGTTGTAACCGTTAAGCGGTATGTTTTGAAATTGTGCGTAAGTGTGTTGATTCAAGTTTATGATTGAGTGTTTTGTAACCTGAGATGTCATTGTGATTGTGTTGATTATGTTAAGTGTTATGTTTTGGATTTTGGTGATAACATGTTTGATTGCAATACTATTTCGAAACTCATGATGTTGTAGTATTGTGTTATAAGTGTTAAGTGTTATGTTTTGGAATTTAGTGATAACATGTTTGATTGCAATACCATTTCGAAACTCATGATGTCGTAGTAATTGTGTTATAAGTGTTAAGTGTTATGTTTTGGAATTTGGTGATAACATGTTTGATTGCAATACTATTTCGAAATTCATGTTGTAGCGATTACGTTATAAGTGCTAAGTGTTTTGTTTTGGAATTGTGTGATAGTGTGATTGATTGCAAAACTATTTCGAAACACAAGATGTCGTGGTGATTGCGCTATAATTGCTAAGTGTGATTGTTTGGATTTGTGGGTAAGTGTTGATTGATTTCGAAACCCTTTGAAAAGCTGAAAAATGTTGAATTTTGCTGTTTTTCTGCTGTTGTCTGATGTGTATTTGAATACAGCAATCTGTATTCGAATACAGACATGCTATTTTGCCACTGACTTACTGTGTAGTCGAATACAGACTGTTGTATTCGAATACAGAATGCTGAAACAGCCTTGTATTCGAATACAACAGTGCTGGTTTGTTAAAAACTTCATTTTTCAACCTTGTATATGAACTTTTAGCATATGGAAAATCCTTTTAAGGTGCATGCTTAGTTGAGAGGATATTTTGTGCTTTTAAAACCTTAAATGTTATGTGTTAACTGTTAATTTCGGTTGGTGACCCTTTACAACTATTGTGGAAATCTGGGCTTTGCCCTCAGATGAGAGCCAGGATGATCCTACCGGTTCGTACCCTATGAATGGGAATGTAGATGGGAATGCTTGATTGGAGCTACGTTAGGAGGATCTCACGGAGCGCGTGGAGATCACCCAGGGTGTTTAGTTGTTTTGTAAAATGATCATACTAGGTTGACACAGAGGGAACAAATGTCTTTGTTTTGGGTTGCTTTTATTTTTAAACTGGAAGATTGTACCACTTTTGTTATGTAAATATTTTGAATTCATATTTTGAGAACTTTTTCCGCTGCTTGTAAATTATAACGACTTAATTATTTATCCAAAGGTGTTACCCTATTTATTTCTCTGTTTTATTTTAATTTCTTTTGAAAAAAATACACCCTCGCTTTGAAAAATGGGGTGTTACAACATCCATCCTCTAGTTATGCATCAACACCAACAACATTGGCATCTTGTCAGGCTCATTCTGCACCTGTGCGTCAAAGTGGAAATTCTTATGTCAGAGGTTCAGGAACATCTCAGCAGGGAGGTAGAGGATTTGGTGGTAGAGGTCAAATACTAGCAGGAAGAGGTCAGGCTTGAGTGTTTTCTTTGACTTGTCAGGATGCTCAAACATCCAATGCAGTAGTTACAAGTATACTTTCTATTTGTTCTAGAGATGTTAGTGTTTTGTTTGATCTTGGAGCTACACATTCTTTTGTATCCTCGTGGTTTGCTACTTGACTTGGTAAATGTTCATCTTCTTTAGAAGAACCTTTAGTTGTAGCTACACCTATTGGAGGAAATTTACTTGCTAAGTTGGTGTATCGTTCTTGTGATATAACTATTGAAGACAAAGTGTTGCCGGTAGATTTAGTAGTTATTGACTTGATAGATTTTGATGTGATTTTGGGTATGGATTGGTTGGCTTTTCATCATGCCACTTTGGATTGTCATGACAAAGTGGTGAAGTTTGAGATATCGGGGCAATTAGTCATCCCGTGTCAAGGAGAACGTTGTTGGGAACCACATAACCAAATCTTAGCCTTGGCAGCTAGCAAGTTAATGAGAAGAGGTTGTTAATCGTACTTAGCCTTGGTAAGGGATACACAAATGGCTGAAGAGAAATTGGAAAAAATTCCAATTGCATGTGAATTTCTAGATGTTTTTCCTGAAGAACTTATTGGGTTGCCACTTGATAGGGAGATTGAATTCTCTATAGACTTAGTTCCAAACACTCATCCTATATACATACCTCCTTATTGTATGGCCCCAACAGAACTTAAGGAGTTAATGAAGCAACTTCAAGATCTTCTTGATAAGGGTTTTATTCGTTCAAGTTCTTCTCCTTGGGGAGCACCAGTATTATTTGTAAAGAAGAAAGATGGATCTATGCGGTTGTGTGTAGACTATAGGCAATTAAATAAAGTAACTGTAAAGAATAAATACCCTTTGCCACGCATTGATGAATTATTTGACCAACTTCAAGGAGCTCAATGTTTTTCAAAGATTGATTTGTGGTCGGGGTATCACCAGTTGAAGATTAAAAGGGATGACTTAACAAAGACAGCTTTTCGTACGCGTTATGGGCATTATGAATTTCTGGTTATGCCCTTTTGTCTTACTAATGCCCCAGGAGCTTTTATGGATTTGATGAATCACATTTTTAAACCACTCTTGGATCAATTCGTGATTGTGTTTACTGATGATATCCTTGTTTATTCCAAAAGTAAAGAAGAACATGAACGACATTTAAGGTTGGTTTTGCAAACCTTAAGAGATAAACAATTATATGCCAAATTCTCAAAATGTCAGTTTTGGCTAGATAGTGTGGCATTTTTAGGTCATGTTGTGTCTAAGAATGGAATAAGTGTTGATCCAAGTAAGGTGGAAGCATTCCAGAATTAGCCCAGACCTACCACAATAAAGGAGATTCGGAGTTTTCTTGGTTTAGCCGATTATTATCGACACTTTGTGAAGGATTTCTCAATGATTACATCTTTGTGGACTAGGTTAACCAAGAAGAAATTTGAGTTCCAATGGACTGATGCATGTGAGGAAAGCTTTCAAAAATTGAAGGAGTACTTGACGCCAACACCTATTCTGGCATTACCTATAGGTGGTGAAAGTTATGCAGTTTATTGTGATTCTTCTAGAGTTGTTCTCGGTTGTGTACTTATGCAACAAGGTATAGTTATTGCCTATGCATCTTAAGATTTGAAAATGGTTGCAGTTATTTTTGCTCTTAAGATTTGGAGGAAATATCTATATGGTGAAATTTGTGAGAGTTATACCAATCATAAAAGTCTTAAGTATATTTTTCAACAACGAGATTCAAATTTAAGACAAAGAAGGTGGATGGAACTCTTGAAAGATTATAATTGCAAAATCTTATACCACCCATGGAAGGCAAATGTTGTTGCAAATGCTTTGAGTAGGAAGTCAATGGGCAGTCTTGCTCATATAGCAGAAGTAAAGAGGCCAATAGTTAAAGAATTTCAAGAAGTTGTTGAAAGTGGAAGTCAATTGGAACTTGGTCATTCGAGGTTACATTTATTCCACATACAAATTCGTCCAACCATAGTTGATGATATCAAAGAAGCTCAAAGTCAAGACCCATACTTGCTGAATATGGTAAATAATGTTTAGAATGGTAAAATTTCATAATTTTCAGTTGATTCTAATGGTGTGCTGAGGTTGAAGTCTCGGTTGTGTGTTCCAAATGTTGGTGGCTTTAGGAGGAAAATTTTAGAGGAGGCTCATCATTCTTCTTACACTATTCACGCATGTTCTAATAAGATGTATCAAGACTTGAGAGAATTATATTGGTGGAAAGCGATGAAGAGCGACGTAGCAGATTTTGTCTCTAAGTGCTTAGTGTGTCAACAAGTAAAAGCTGAGCACCAAAAGCCTACAGTGTTACTTCAACCTGTTGAAATACCTGAGTGGATGTGGGAAGGCATCACTAAAGATTTTGTCATAGGATTACCACGAACCCAAAAGGGTTATGGCTCAGTGTGGGTGATTATATATCGGTTAACCAAATCGGCACACTTTTTTGCCTGTGAAGACTACTTATACGTCATCTCAATATGCTAAACTTTATTTGGATGAAATTGTCTCTTTGCATGATGTACCGATGCCTATTATTTCTGACTGTGGGGCTCAATTTACTGCTCAATTTTGGAAGTCGTTCCAAACTTCATTAGGAACTCGTTTGAAGCTTAGCACAACTTTTCATCCTCAAACAGATGGCCAATCTGAAAGGACTATACAAATATTGGAAGATATGCTTCGTGCTTGTGTTTTGGATCTTACGGGTAGTTGGGATCAATATTTTCCCTTGATGGAATTTGCATACAATAATAGTTATCAATCTAGTATTCAAATGGCTCCGTTTGAAGCTTTGTACGGAAGATGGTGTAGGTCTCCGATAGGGTGGTTTGAAGTTGGTGAAGCTAAATTAATCGATCCAAAATTGGTTCAAGATGCCATGGAAAATGTTAAATTGATTCGGGATCGCTTAGTGACAGCTCAAAGTAGACAAAAATCTTATTCTCATAAGAGGTGTTGTCCTTTAGAGTTTTCAGTGGGAAAACATGTATTACTACGAGTCTCACCAATGAAAGGAGTTTTGCGATTTAATAATAATAATAATAATAATAATAAATAAATAAATAAATAAATAAATAAAACCAAACCTTCTTTGCACCTCACCTATTTTTTCAAATTCATTTTCCCCTTTCTTCTCTCTCTCCCTCTTGGCATAATACTCCCCTCTCCCATTTTTGTTGCTATTTTGTTCCTTTCCTTCTCTTTGCGTCTCCTCTCTCTATAATGCTCAAATCCTCAACCCTTAAAAAATGAATTTAACATCCCCACAAGCATAATTTCTCATACTTCTACAAATTCTCTTGGTTAGGATTGTTGAGTTATGGTTTGTGCTCTAGGGAAAAGGGTACTCATCTCCTGAGAGTTGTTGATTGAGACTCATTGAGGTAAATGCATAACTCTAATCCTAGTATTAATTCATAGAAAAATGTAGTTTTGTTTAAAAATCTTATTTTGTGCTTAAGGTATATTTAAATGATTTTTATGATTTTCTAGAGTTAGCTAAACTTTAGAATAATTTTTTCTAAAGTATTGGAAATATTTTTGATACTCAGATTTGTCATCTGAGATCAGGTCAGTTACTATGAGAGTTGTTGAAGAGCAAACTTAGACGATTCTCCATAGTTGTGAGTTGGAGACGATCATCGTCATAAATTTTATAATGTTATAATTATTATTTTACTTATTTTCTATATTAAAGTATTTATTGAAAAATTTGGGAAACACAACATTTGAAATTTATCTCGATTTCGTAAATTATTTAATTTAATGGTCGTTGTTATATAATATGTTACTAGTTTGATTTACGTATGAGTTAAAGTATTTCAATATTGAAATAGGATTGAATATGTTTTCCACGAATTACGATGAAATGATTTTAAACCATGAATTACAATGAAATGATTTTAAATACGTGTTTTAGAAAATCGTTGTTATAATTATTAAATCGTTAATTGCGTTAGGTGCACCTAGTTACCTCGTTTTGATTAGTGATACCCGTTAGATGGAGTCGCCCCTATGAGAAATGTCATCCGTAGGAGGAGAGGGCTATCAACGAGATGTAAGCTCCCTCATTAATATGTGATGATGCGTTGCAGGATTAAGAGCAGAGGGCTATCCGTTAGATGGAGCCACCACTAAAGGAAATGCCACCCTCAGGAGGAAAGGGCTATCAATGAGATAAGTCATCTTTTGGTTCTAAAAAATTTGTATTGTTACTTGTTTGATTTTTATGATGATTTTAAGGTTGTTCATTTTAATTCTCCTTCGTTATTAACTGAATTTTTTTAATATTTATGTTCGAACGATTAAATTATAAATTTAATGACTATATATGTGTATATATTTAAATTTAGAATTTTCTAGATTTTTAAGTAATACTCTTTAACATAATTGTCGTTCGATTGTAAAATAGTTATTTGTGTCTTTTTGTGTTTCCCTTCTAATTGATGGTGGTTGTTGTCTCATCACTAAGTCTTTGTGACTTACCCTTCATGTTGTTTATTTTTTCTAAATTCGCAGGCAGCTGAGTAGCAAGCTATTATTGGATTCAAGTCTCGATCATATTTCTTTTTGGTAGGCCTTTTTGATCGAGGACCATTATTTTGTAAAATATGTCGAGTCTAATGTAATTTACAACTATTTTGGAGTCAAGAAAGTCTTTTTTTTTTAAGTGTATTAAGCAATTTGATTTTTTTATTTGAATTATGACTGAATTGAAAGTTAAACAAGGATTTTATAAATTTGGGAATGTTGAAGTTATAGAGGATACCATGTCAAAATTCCGAGAAAAAAAAGCATATATATATATATATATACATTTAGTTTTCAAGTTGTGAGAAAATACCACCGTGATTTGTCATCAAAATAACCATTACTTTCTTTAGAATTCAATTCAAACTATTAGTGGTATATTCGTAATCATTACTTATTTTATTTGAATTTATGGATGGTATGTGTTTTCTTAGTTCATACTACATTGGTAATCGGTTTGTTCTAAAATATAGTATTTGAATACACATTCGAAGTTTGAAGTATTTTGATTCAAATGTATTTTCCTTGGTTCTATGGAGACGGGTTGACGTCACACTCACACCATATTTTAATCTATTGCGAACTGTTAGATATAAAAATTACATATGCTATTACAACAATTTAATAGACACTGGACAACATTCACTTGGATACATGTCTGTGTTATTTGGTGACTTGTAAAAGCTTTCAAATCATTCAAGAGCCATGACATACTTGATTTCGCAGCTGCATTTTCTCATGGAGTTATTTAAACATCAGTTTTGTTCTGTGTGACATCAATTCTCCCTTCACATTTTTAATCTCTCTTCTCATTTGATTCCCAAAGACGACTCCTCTTATGAATTATATTATATGTATAATGGAAAACCAGAAACTAAAATAAACTTTTTCCATATCTGTAACAAAGAGTTGCTACCCTTTTCAATGCGTCCAATTAGAGATGTGTATGTTTGAAGTAATCATGATGTGCCCAAAGAGCTGTGTGGGCCAGCCTATATTAGTTAGGCATTATTGTTTAAAGTTGAGGTGTTAGATAGCCCTCTATGGTAGCAGAGGTTGGATATAAATAGAGGTAGAAAATGTATACGAATTCAAACACTCGTTTGTTTAGAGTTATAGAGAGATATTCAACAGTATTATGCATTTTCTTTCTGTTATTCCCTAATTTGATGTCCAGTTTTATCAAATTGGTTCACAATTGCTTTACATTTTAAAGTTATGGCTGCCATTGTTTGTTGCGGAAATTTGGAGTTTTTATTTTATCAGAAATGTCTTTATTTTGCGAAATACTGGTTTGATTAACTTCATTATGTTGAGTGTGCCATTATATTTTGTTGTTTCAAAAGTTTTAAAAATCTTTTTTATAAATAACAATACCACCGATTAAAATTACTGGGTTGAGTCACGGACTAGGTCGCTCTCTTTAAGATGTTTCAAGGCACTGCCCAAATTGTGCAAGGCAGACTAAGTCGCACTAGTGATTGGTGAAAAAGTGTCGAAGAAATCTATATTTTTTCTTTGTCTAAAACCTTTGGATACAAGGCGAGCCTTGTATTTATCAATAGATCCATTGGGTTTTAGTTTCATTTTTAAAATCCTTTGACAACCTATAGGTTTGCAACCAGAAGGCAAGTCTACTAAATGCCAAGTCTTGTTAGACTCTATAGAATCCATTTCATCATTTATAGCTTCTTGCCATAGATCTGCATCCAAAGATGATAGAGTTTCTTTAAGATTTGTAGGATCCTCTTCTAGATTATAGGCCATATATTCTGGTCCATAATCTTTAGCAACTCTTACTCTCTTACTCCTTCGAGTTTCTGTTTCTTCTTGTGTGTTGCTCTCATTGTTTCTTATCACAGGAACTTGAGTAGGTTCGCTGCCCCCACTATTTCTTGATTTGAAAGGGAATTTATTTTCGTAGAAGTCAACATCATTTGACTTTATTATCACTTTCGCATTTAGGTCATAAAACTTATACACTTTACTGCTTACAACATATCCTATGAATACACATTCATAGGCTCTACTTGCGAATTTAATTCGCTTGGGATCGGGTATTTTGACATAGGCCAGACAACCCCATGTTCGAAGATAAGACAAGTTGGGTTGTCTTTTCTTTATTATCTCATAAGGAGATGTTTTGCTTTTAGATTTTGGAACTCTATTCAAAACAAACCAAACAGTCAAAATAATTTCCCCCCACCAGTGAGACGCAGCACCAGAGTTAAGCATAATAGCTTTTGGTGTGCTTTTTCAACTGAGAAGAACCCTCTATTTATAGAGGACTTCTACGACTGGATCTGAGAAAGATGGGGGATCCATCAGGCACGAGATCCATGATCTGACCACAAGATGTGCGCTCAGAAATAGGAAAATGTGTTTAACAATGACTCTTGACCGGGCAATAGCAGACACGTAGGGAAGACTTGGCATTACAGTTTTGACTGACCAAATAATAGAAGCACAGTCTTATTAGGAATTTGACTGGATCAGATCAATAATGTTGACTCCGTGGAGGGCAGTTACGTAATTAACGTATCACATGGAGACAAAACGCAAATATTTATTTAATTATAATAAATAATTAATTTCTATTCGTTAAAAATTAATCCACCACATAGCCAAGTCAAGCCAAGCCGAGCCGAACCGAACCGACCAGACAGGCGGCGGCGCGTGCGTGGTAGTCTATTTGCTTGCGTCCTCCCTCCTTCACAAAATTGGGGTACCCCTTGGGGCCCAACCCAAGTCCATTGCCTCCACCTTATAAATGCTCCTAGTGAGTGTTTTCCCTCCTATGTGGGACTTCTCATTTTTTCCAATTCACAACACTAGCTTTTCATTTATTGCCCTCATTAATTCCATTCAATTTTCCATCATTTCCAACATTGCCCCACTTGAATTTAAAAAATAGGTTCTGGAATAGCGTCAAACGCTTCTATAAGATTATGCATAAACAAATGTGTCTCTTGACTTGAACCTTTGCGTAACAAGTAAAATTCAGATTCAACAAGAGTGACTCGTAGTCTTGAACTCTATCTCTGACATCAAACCCACACATAACCTTTTCATTAGGTGTATTCTCAAATGCCCGTGCATTTAGGGCCATGCACGTGTATTCCAGTGTAGTGAACACTCTAGGAATTCTGCCTCAAAATTCCATAGGAAGCGGCCCCCACTTCCACATTCATATAGGTAAGTCTATCAAGAGTACTTCTGTAGCTAGGTACTCCACTCCTCATAGAATATAGATCTCATTAAGAGTTTCTATTATCTCATCCTTTCATTGCTTCAGGATTCATGCTCATCTCAAATATTATGTAGCATGTTCATCTCATAACATTACGACTTGTTAGGTCGGGTTACCATCATAGGTGACTCATCTATCTATAGGCAATAGTCCCATCCTTTTGGATGTATTTAGGACTTTCTCTCTAGCTAATCCTTTCATCAAAGGATCTGCTAAATTTTCATGAGTGCGTACATGATCCACTATAACAGCTCCTTTAAAAAGTAATTCTCTAATTGTGTTGTGCTTACGACGAATTTGTCTTCTTTTACTGTTGTAATAACGATTCTCAATTTTTATAATAGCCGCAGTTCTATCGCAGTGGATCAACACAGCTTGCAATGGTTTTTCCCACAAAGGGATCTCTGCTAGCAAGCATCTCAACCAGCTTGCTTCTTCACTAGCAGTCACTAGTGCTATCATATTTGATTCCATAGTGGACTGAGTCATTATCGTTTGTTTCTTTGATTTCCATGACACAACACCACCGACTATGTTGAAAACATAACCATTGGTTGCTTTGGAATCATCAGATAAGGTGTTCCAATCAGCATCGCTGTATCCTTCAAGGACGGCATAAAATCTTTGATAGTGTAATTCGAGACTCATGGTCCTTTTAAGGTATCTTGTAACACCCCGATTTTCAAAGTGAGGGTGCATTTTTTTTTCAAAAGAAATTAAAATAAAACAGAGAAATAAATAAGGAAATACCTTTGGATAAATATTTAAGTCATTAAAATTTACAAACAGCAGAAAAGTTTCTCGAAATATAAATCCAAAGCTTTTATACATCAAGAAGCGGTACATGGAATCCATCTAAAATAACATGTCATTATGACAATATTAGTACATGTACATTCTTCCCATTTAAAATAAAAACAACCCAAAAGAAAGACATCTGTTCCCTCTATGTCAACCTAATCTGATCGTTCTACCAAAAAACTATACACCCTGAGTGATCTCCATGCGCCCCGTGAGATCCTCCTAACATAGCTCCAGTCAAGCATTTCCATCTACATTCCCATCCGTAGGGTACGAACCGGTAGGATCATCCTGGCTCTCATATGAGGGCAAAGCCCAGATTTCCACAATAGTTATAAAGGGTCACCAACCGAAATTAACAATTAACACATAACATTTAAGTTTTTAAATGCACAAAATATCCTCTCAACTAAGCATGCACCTTAAAAGGATTTTTCATATGCGAAAAGTTCATATAATGCTTGCCAAATGTAAATGAAATCAAATAAAGTTCTCAATCCAACAAGTAATACATAACTGACCAAAACATTGATAAATCAATTGGGCAATCAATTATCTAACTCAAAACAAGATTTTCTACTAAGCCAATCGATTGGGCAAATCGATTCCCTGAAAGTTTTTAGTGAAAACTGAACTCTGGGCTTAAATAAATCGATTGGGCAAATTGATTTAATGAAAAACTGAGCCTCTATATTGAAGCCAATCGATTGGGCAAATCGATTTAATGAAAAACTGAGCCCCTGTATTGAAGCCAATCGATTTACCAAATCGATTTCGTCAATTTTTCTAAGCTCCTGTAATGAATCCAATCGATTTGCTAAATCGATTTCTTAAGTGGTTCTGAAAACATATTACCAAATCGATTGGGTAAATCGATTTTGGTAAATTTGCGAAGTCCCTGTAACTCATCAAATCGACTGGGGAAATCAATTTCCCTGTATATTCTTCCAAAAATACGTAAACTAACTCAATCACATTCAAACACAACTCCAAATCTTAACACTTAGCAATTCCCACACAAACACCACGACAAATTGGGTTTTCAAAGTAATTTTGCAATCAAACATACTATCACACAATTCCAAAAACTTCCATACTTGGCAACTAAAACACAATCACCATGCCAACTCGAGTTTCGAAATACTTTTGAAAATCAAACACACTTACCCATAATTTCAAAATATAACACTTAGCAAAATCAACACAATCACAGCGACATCTCAAGTTCAAACACTCAATCATCAACTTGAATCAAACACGACTCGTGTGCCAAACACCCTAATGCAATGCGTATATGCCAAAATGCATGGACTCGGAATTCCAAACCAAAACCCTTCTCGAAGGGCCGTAAATCATAATTGTACCATCTATCGCAGGCCAAAGTACCAATTACCGAGGTGCCACCTATCACGGGTCAGCACAATTTATTAAAAAAGCGTAAATCATAAATGTACCACCTATCACGGGTCAATACTGTTTACCGAGGTGCCACCTATCACGGGTCAGCATGATTTACTAAAAGAAAAAGCGTAAGTCGTAAGTGTACCGCTTATCACAGGCCAAAGTACTACTTACCGAGGTGCCACCTATCACGGGTCAGCACAACTTACCAAAAACGTAAATCGTAAACGTACCACCTATCACGGGTAAGTACTGTTTACCGAGGTGCCACCTATCACGGGTCAGCACAATTTACCAAAATGAGATGCATGAGCATACACTGACTCCATCCACAACAATCGTTAAGTAAATCCAAATATTAAAAGATTCCCCATTTTTAATACTCATTTAACTTAAACAATTTTCACAACAAACTTTAAGCAAACAGAAATATTAAGAGATTCCCCATTCTTAATACTCTTTTAACTTAAACGATTTTCAAACGAACATTAAGTAAACAAGACATTAAGAGATTCCCCATTCTTAATTCTCATTTAACTTAAACGATTTTCCAAAACAAGCATTAAGTAAATAAGACATTAAGAGATTCCCCATTCTTAATTCTCATTTAACTTAAACGATTTTCCAAAACAAACATTAAGTAAACAAGACATTAAGAGATTCCCTATTCTTAATACTCGTTTAACTTAAACGATTTTCACAAACACACATTAAGTAAACAAGACATTAAGAGATTCCCCATTCTTAATACTCGTTTAACTTAAACGATTTTTACAAACACACATTAAGTAAACAAGACATTAAGAGATTCCCCATTCTTAATACTCATTAAACTTAATGGTTTTCAAATTCCACACAAAACAAATTCAAACATATTATCAAATTCAATCCCCAACTCACACCAAAACACATCAATTCATTTCTCCATAAAATCCAACATATACATACCAAATTTCATCAGTATTAATTAAGAACGCGTCAAATACGACAAACACAATTCAACACAACCCACCACTCAAACACAACAAGTTTCATTTACTCAAAATCATACATCAATGAGTTTAAATTCATTTTCCACGAAACATTTCTTTAACCCTAACAAATATCTTTTCCACACAACCACAAATAAGTCCCTAAATGCAAACTAAAAGTTTGGAAGGAGCCCTTACCTTCACGTTAGCTTTAACGTGCGATTACAGTACCGCGAGTAAATCCGGTAAAATCTCCGCTCGCAACGTCGCTTCCAAAGTTGGTTCCCTAGCACCGTAGCGTGGTAGTGAGCAACTTTCCCTTATATCTCTTTGCGAAACGAAGCTTAGATCTAGATGAAACGGGCATGTTTGTGTTTGACGGTTTTGAAATCCCTAATACCGTTTTCGAATCCGGGAGAAAGGAAGAAGCTGGAAACTTGATCTTTCTCACCCACTAGCCTTGGGTTTCAATTTTCGAACTCAAAGGAAGCAAAGAAAGGAAAGAAAAGTATAACAATGGAGGAAGGAGGAAGTTGGCGCGAGAGACAGGGAGAGGGAAAAATGCTTTCTCTTTTCTTTTGGTTTTCCTTTCTTCTAATTTCCTTTCCTTCTATTTCCTTTTCTTTCTTTTCTATCTCCTTTCTTTTTCCCTCCACACAAACATATATATATATATATATATATTAATTATAATTAATAAATATCCCAAAATACCTAGATATTTGTTAAATTACCATTTCACCCATAACGCATTAAATTCTTCGTAAAGGATTTACCGCAGTTAATTTAATTTATTCATCGACGAGTAATTCTAATCGCCATCAAAATATCTTCTTGGTCATATAAACTCCAAAATATTAATAACTATGGCTAAAAAGCCTCCGGGTTCAACACCAAAATACACTAAAATACATAAAGTACACTTTAAAATTATGGGTCTTACATATCTCATAACACTTTCAATAGCGTTTCAATGCTCCAAACTAGGTCTACTAGTAAACCTGCACAACAATCTCACGACATAGGCTATGTCTGGTCTAGTACAATCAGTGGCATACCTGAGGCTGCCAATGATGCTCGCATATTCAGTTTGTCTAACACCTTTACCAAGGTTCTTGAAAAGTTTCAACTTGAATCATATGGTGTGCAAGCAGATTTACAGTCAAAGTTATTGTATTTCTTTAGGATCTTTCAATGTAATGAGATTGATCCAAAGAAATTCCCTTTTCTGACCTAGTAATCTTAATTCCAAGGATTACACTTGCTTCTCCGAGGTTTTTCATATCAAAGTTGTAACTCAACAGTGATTTCACTTTATTTACAACATGAATGTTTGATCCAAATATGAGTAAGTCGTCTACATAGAGACATATGATAGTGCAAATGTTATTTTCATATTTGTAATAAATGCATTTGTCACTTTCATTCACTTTAAACTCATTCAACAAGATCAAATTATCAAATTTTTCATGCCATTGCTTAGGGGCTTGTTTAAGACATACTGAGATTTATCTAACTTACAAACCTTGTTTTCTTGTCCATGAATTACAAAACCTTCTGGTTGTTCCATATAAATTTCTTCGTCCAAGTCACCTTTAAAAATGCAGTTTTAGCATCCATCTGGTGTATCACCAGGTTATGAATAGCCGCAAGTGATATCAGCACCCTAATGGATGTTAGTCTAGTGACTGGTGCAAAAGTTTCGAAGAAATCTATATTTTCTCTTTGTCTAAAACCTTTGGCTACAAGACGAGCCTTGTATTTATCAATAGATCCATCGGGTTTTAGTTTCTTTTTCAAAATCCATTTACAACTTATAGGTTTGCAACCAGGAAGCAAGTCTACTAAATGCCAGGTCTTATTAGACTCTAGAGAATCCATTTTATCATTTATAACTTCTTGCCATAGATATGCATCCAAAGATGACCGAGCTTCTTTAAGATTTGCAAGATCCTCTTCTAGATTATAGGCCATATATTCTAGTCCATAATCTTTAGCAACTCTTACTCTCTTACTCCTTCAAGTTTTTGTTTCGTCTTGTTTGTTGCTCTCATTGTTTCTTATCACAAGAACTTGAGTAGGTTCGCTGCCCCAACTATTTCTTGATTTGAAAGGGAATTTATTTTCGTAGAAGTCAACATCATTTGACTCTATTATCACCTTCGCATTTAGGTCATAAAACCTATACGCTTTACTATTTACAACATATCCTATGAATACACATTCATAGGCTCTACTTGCGAGTTTAATTCGCTTGGGATCGGGGAATCTGACATAGGCCACACAACCCCGTGTTCGAAGATAAGACAAGTTGGGCTGTATTTTCTTCATTATCTCATAAGGAGATGTTTTGCTTTTAGATTTTGGAACTCTATTCAACACATAGCAAACAATCAAAATAATTTCCCCCCACTAGTGAGACGCAACACCAGAGTTAATCAGAATAGCAACAACTAATTCAGTAAGAGTTCTATTCTTTCTTTCAGCTTTACCAGTCATTTCAGGTGAATACGGTGCAGTAGTTTTATGTATAATCCATTGGGTTTTGTAAAACTCATTAAACAAACTAGAACGATACTCTGTTCCTCTATCACTACGAAATTTCTTAATCTTTTTGTTAAATTGATTTTCAATTTCAGTAACAAATATTTTAAACATGTCAAGCGCTTCACTTTTATTTTTCATTAGATATACAAAAGTAAAGTCAGAGCAATCATTAATAAAAGTTATGAAATAACGCTTTCCATTTCTAGTCAGCGTTCCATCAAGCTTACATATATCAGAGTGTATTAATTCTAGAGGTTCAAATTCTCTAATTATTGATTTATGTGGTTTCTTTGTTATTTTAGCTTGACTGCAAAAATCACATTTTCGAAATCCTTTGGAGATAACTTTGGAATTAAGCCTAAGTTGCTTAAGTTTGAAATTACATTTTTGTTCATATGACAGAGTCTAGCATGCCAAATATTAAAATCACACAACATGTAAGCAGAAGGAGACATTTTATTCATTTCAACATTCAATTTAAACATGCCATCAGTGGCGTACCCTTTCCCAACAAAAACACCATTTTTAGAAATGGTGTACAAATCTGGCCCTAAAGACTGAGTGAACCCTGCCTTATTGAGAAGAAACCCAGAAACCAAATTCTTCCTTATTCCTGGAGTGTGCATAACATCCTTCAGAATTAAGGTTTTTCCAGATGTGAATGTTAATTCCACATCTCCTATACCAGCAACATTAGTGGTGTGGTAATCTCCCAACAACACTTTCTTATCTTCAGCAGCAGTGTATGTTTTAAACATAGCACGATCATAACAAACATGGCGAGAGGCGCCAGTGTCTATCCACCACCCATCTGATCCACCTACAAGGTTGATCTCGATTATCATAGTAATGAATTGTTCTTCTGTCAAGTTAGCCTGATTTGCAGTGCCTGGCTTGTTCCGGCACTTGCGTGCCATATGACCCTCTTTCCCATAATTGAAACATGTAAAGGGGAGAGAGCCATTTCTAGGAGGTGGGTGCTGTCTCGTAGTTGGGACCTTTGGAGGGTTCCCATTCTTGTTGCTGTTCTTAAAAGAGCGATTCTGATTCTTTAGTTGTTTGTCGTTTGGCTTCAGAACTGCTTCGATGAATTTCTTTTTCTTGTTATTTGCTAGAAGAAGAACTTCATCTTTCTGGTCTTGTTTACGAGATTCCTCCTCAATTCTAAGGCGAGTAATCAAGCTTTCAAGAGAAAATTCTTTTGTTTTATGCCTGAGAGAATTTTTAAAATCTTTCCAAGCAGGGGGCAGTTTTTCAATAATAACAGCAATTTGAAACTGTTCATTTAGGGACATACCTTCAGAGATAATCTCGTTAGCAATTTTCTGGATTTCATGAGATTGAGCTTCCACTGATTTGTCATCTGTCATATGATATTTGAGGTAGCGGGTAACAACATACTTTTTAGCTCCAGCTTCCTCTGTATCATATTTCTTCTTAAGCGCATCCCAGACCTGTTTAGCAGTATTGCTGTTGAAACTGTAGTAATCATATAGATCATCAACAAGTCCATTAGGAATATAATTATTACATAAGTAATCATTATGTTCCTATTGGGCTAATTCAACAGCTTTTTTTATCCAGTTCTAATTATTCAGCAGCTATTTCTGGAACAACAGGGATGTCATCCTTCAGAATGTTGGCCAACTTTTTTGTGGTTAGAAAAAATAACATCATTTGTTGCCATCGTTTGAAGTGACTGCCCTCAAACCGAAATGGTTTGTTGAAGTCAGAAACAGAAGAACCTGTCCCAGTAATTTCGTCGGTAGACATGGCAATTCAAAAATGTCTTAAAATTGTTGTTTCAGAAGTTTTAAAAAACTTTTTGAAAAATAACAATGCCACCAATAAAAATTACTGGGTTGAGTCGCGGACTAGGTCGCTCTCTTTAAGACGTTTCGAGGCACTACCCAAATTGTGCAAGGCAGACTATCAACCACGAAGTTCCTAGGATAAAACAGCCCATATACTCTGTATCAGAGTTCTACTTTTCCAACTGAGGAGAACCCTCTATTTATAGAGGAGTTCTACAACTGGATCTGAGAAAGATAGGGATCCATTAGGCATGAGATCCATGATCTAGAGGGCAAAAACAGAAAGACAAAACGCTCCTAGTGAGTGTTTTTCCTCGTATGTGGAACTTCTCATTTTTTCCAATTCACAACACTAACTTTTCATTTATTGCCATCTTCAATTTATTCAATTTTCCATCATTTCCAACATGTTTTCTCCCAAAGCCTAATTAATTATTTACTACATAAATATTCAAGATTGAAGAAGAAGAAAGAAAACTAGAAGCGGCAATTAAAGAAATAGAGAGACAATATGCTGAAGTAAATGCTGACATGAAGGAACTTGAGTTAAAATCAAGTCGCTTCAAAGAATATTGGAGGAGCGGTGTATATATATATATATATCTTCCAAGTCGGAGCTTTGTGCAAAAATATTTCAATCAACAAGAGGAGAGAGATGCAATTTTGGCCAAGATTGAATTTTCACAATGTGTTGTTTTAGGGTTGGAATTTTTCCTTGGAAGTTGGAAGCTTATTCACTTAAAATAATTGCTAGCTTATGTGCAAATAGTGTCTATAAGATTGCTGGTTTGAGTTACTTTCTCTGTAATTATTTCATTAATTAATAACTATGTTTCTTTCGTACATTGTTCAATTTTCAACTCTAGGTGCACTTGCATATGGTTAAGTTAAATTTACTTTTATGTGGTTATTTTGTTTAGTGTCATATCAGATTAAGCCTTAGGGACAATTGCATGTTCAACAATTTCATTATTGCACCCGTGCCCATATACACTTACAAACCTATGCTCTTTGAGATGTTTCAGTTGGATTATAGTTTTATATGATATCATTACTACGGAAAATAATATTATATTTTGCTTTCACTATCCAGAATATCTAGGTCTGAAGGTGTAATGGATGTTGATAAACTAATATCACAATTACTGCTTTTATTTTTAAAAATTATTTTCCAATGAAATATCAAATTTCTTTGGCTAATAAATTGTGTATGATAGTTCGTTTTGAACAATTATTGTGGAATATGGATAACTAATTGGTGATATGTTCAACTTCACGGTGTGTGCTCTCATGTTTTCTTATGTTCCTTCATAAAATAAATGGTTTTGTTGTAGCTGCGTTTTTCCTTTCCTGAAGAATTTTATCTCTTGTAGTTTTTAATCTTTCAAATTGAAGATTTTTTTTATATGATGTTTACTATTTTTGAAACCTTTAGGTAGAATGGGATGAAATAAACGCTGCCTGGGGCCAAACTTGCCTTCTTATTCATACAAGTTGCAAATTGCACTCAAATTCTTAAGAAATATTACCAAGATCATGGATTTTTTTCCCTTGCTTTGGTATCTAAAGACACACACACACACACACACACACACACATATATATATATATATATATATATATATATATATATATATATATATATATATGTATAATATCATTTTTTTAGTCATTTGAAAGTATACTTCTAATCAAATCATACACTTTTGAATTAGCTAGGAAACACCCCATCAAACATTGCATACATTGCACATTTCTTGCAAGACAGTTAATGAAAATCATTAGCCTTTAATCAAAAAGGGAACGAGGAAAATAGAAATCTAAAAATTGGATTTTGAAACGAAAATTATTCAAGTATATACCGAGCATCCGATTATTACCGATAAGTATATGAACAGCAGTAATGTATTTTGACAATTAAACTACAGTAAAAGTTGGAAAATCAATTAACAATTAATCAATAGTTTAACAATTAAATTACCAAAATAAATATTAAGTAAAAGATAAATGATAAAAAATATATTTAAGCTATAATTTATGATGACAATCAATACAAACTATTGATTGTTTAATATTTATTTTACAAGGGAAGATACAACTATGTGGTAAGTTGATAAAATCAATAATTTCTAATAAGTGTTGATGCACATTTGGATTAAGCAGACTATGCATAGTTATTTATCTTATTTATTTTTGGTATTATTTTTTTTTTGGAGTCATTTAAAAAATATTTACAAAATAAACTTCAATGGTTTGTTTTAGGAGTAAAAATATATGTATTGGATTTGATAATGAATTTGATCATTGTTAATCTCATTTGAGGGAGACAAATGTAAATCTGTAAATTTCTTTATATTGTACTTATAAGTGTTAAATGAGTAATGTCTTCCTTACTTTATACTAAACTTAATATCGGGAACTAAACTTACAAACATTTGGATGAGTTATAGACTAATTTAGATTTTCGTCTAAGTCTAAGACCAAAGTGATAGCGCTCCGAACACTCAGATACCAAAATGGTGCTTTTTCCCATAAATTGAATTTAATTGTTAGGGTTCTTCAATTCTAAAAAAAAAATACATCAACATTCATCCTCTTCAACATCTTTTTACTCCTTCGCTTCTTATATTGACGACACATCAAATACAAATTTAAAAAGGGAAGTTATGCATATGATTGATGTGTTGGTTGTTGGAACCAAATTGGTTCTAATACAATGTTATTTTGGTTTTTTTTTTTATTTTTTTATTTTTTTTTTATTTATGATAACAAAACAATACGTAAACAAGAGAATAATTTATCTATTGATGATTGGTTTAAGTGTGGAATAAATACTTTTCAGCAAAGTAGAGATAGAAAAACCGAAGCTCATTCGACAATGATCGTTTGATTATTATCATCTGATGATGCCACGCTCTAGGGCAAGGTCGCCTTAAGGTTTTTGGAGGTCTTATTAAAATTAGAAATTTTGGGCCCTAGTAAAACAAAATGTGATCTAATATATTACCAGCAAACAATATTGTAAATTAGAAAATTAGTAATGAGTTCTTAAAATCTAAAACCCTAATATTAGAATAAATCTTAACATCAGAATAAACCCTAATAGAGTTCCTAAAATCAATAAATCACAAAACTCTGCTATCAAGATTCAAAATTCTAGGTTAGACTAGTGACATTTGGTAGGATACAACCGCTGCCACATACTCATAGTGGTGGATTAGGTTTAGTCTAGAGAAAATATAATCTTTATTCAGAGAAGACATTGGAGAACATATGTTGCATCAATAATTCAATTTGGCGCCACATTCACCCCCACAGGTAAGCTCTTAAGAAAGTTCACCTTCAACCTTTATACCAGGTGAAACAAAATAAGAATAGATTTTATTGCTCTAATATTCAACCAACATTTTTTAGCCAAAATTATAATGTCATCCTCAAATTGCAAATGAAACATCCTAAACTCTGAATCAGTTATGACATTTGCTCCTTTAAATAAGCTTAAATTCACAATAGAGTTAACCATAACAATCAACCCTTCAACTGCTCATAGAAACAAAAATGGAGACAAAGGATCACCTTGTTCGAGACCACATTTTATGAAAAAATCTTCTACAGACCTACCATTAAACAAAACATATGCTATTGTTGAACTAACACAAACCATAATCCACTTAATCCCAAGTACTAGAAATTTCACGTTGAGCATAATCCCCTCCACCAAGTCATAAGTATTTTCAAAATCAACTTTACATAAAATCAACTCATTTTCCATTCTTTTAGCTTCCACTGCCACCTCATTTGCAGCAAGAATGCCATCAACAATTTGTTTGCATTTAATGAAAGCTGATTGAGGCTCTGAAATAATCTTCCCAGTAACAGACTTTAAACAATTTGACCAAACCTTTGAAAGAAATTTATACATACAATTGACTAAAGAGGTAGGTCAAAAGTTAAATAACATTTTACGATTATTCTTATTGGGATTCGCACAATAAAAGTACTATTCACCTTTTTTTTATCAACCTACCATCCTTGTGGAAATCTGATAAAAATCTCATGAAATCAAACTTCACCACATCCCAAAAATTTTTCTAAAAACAAAAGTTCACACAATATGGTCCTAGACTTTTATAACTATCATAATCCCTAACCACACTTTCACCTCCTCCTCACCAAACTCTACAATCAACTAGCTACCACCACCTTATTAACTAATTTAAAATCCAAGTTGTTAATGCAACGACAACTCACCGATTTAGATTGAAAGTGCTGCTAAAAAATATTTAAAACAATGTCTTTAATAGGTTCAACCCCTTCCACCCTATTCCCTACTACTTCAATATTCATAATTGCATTATACCTCCAATGACCAACCGTAATATCATGATTTTTTTTTTAAGGTTTGCATCACCTTCCTTTAACCACTGAATTTTAGAGCGTTGCCACATAACACTATTGTTTTCCCTTGAGAGAAAAGCTATTTTGTTCATTAGTTCCCTATGCTCTTCCACGTCTTCGCTTGAATATCTAATCTTTGTAGCTCTTTTTTTTTTTTATTTTTTTTTTATTTTTTTACTTTCTTCAATCTTTGTCTCTAAATTGATTGCGTCAACTTATGCCAAATGCACAAACTTCTTTTGATTCCTTTCAAAAAATAGTTGCCCCACCCATCCACATTAAAAAATTTCAAAGCCTCCTTGACAAACACTTGATATCCATCAAGTTATGACCAACATTTCAATATTCTGAACGATTTAGGCCCCTAATTGATATCAACATCATTGAGCAAGATATGATAGTAATCAGACAAGCCTCTCTCTAATGCCACTATATATACAATGACCAAGAGTTGCACCAAATATTGGATAACAAGAAATGATCCAACTGACTCATCACCTCATTTACCGTTTTTGAGCAAGTAAGTGGTCTTTCATGTAAATGAAGATCTACCAACTCTGATTTAGAGATAAATTCATTGAGTAAAGACATGTCATCCTCTCTTGTTGTGGAATCCATACATTTTTCCTTTCATCTTGTAATCAAATAGAATTAAAATCCCCACAAACACAATAATTTGAAATTCCCAAATCACAATTTTCCTCCCAACACCAACCAAAGGTCACATTTCCTCCTCAAATCATGAGGCAAATAAATATTAGCCACGAGGATTCTTACATCATTGTCTTTCCACACACCCACCATAATAAGCATGTGATTCACCACAACTGCAAATTGATTAGGATCCCACATAATTAATAAACCTTTAGAGCACCTTCTGACCCCATAAATGAATATTCTACATCTTTAGACCCTTAAAAACTTTCACAAACTCTTTTTTAAACTACTTTTGGTTTTGCTTCCTCAATTCACACAACCCCTAAACCCTGTTTTCTAACAGTCATTTGTATATCCTTTTTCTTCACCAAACTCGAACCTTATAACTAATAATCTTCATTGTTTCAATCTTTAATTCACCTAGTTCCACACCCCTCCCTTCCTACATTTGGGTGCTTGATCTTCCCACCCCCAGTATCCTTCACAATAGATCTCCCCATCTCCTCAATCACCTTCTTAATCATACTTTTTTCTCCCTCATAAGTCATTCCTATACTTTCTCCAAAAGTCCACATTTTTTGTTGTATTTTCTCCGTTCAACATATTTTTTTGTATTATCAAAAATAGAGCCAAATGAACTACCTTGGGACCTTGAAGCATGTACTTCTGCCAAGCACATTTGCTTTCTTAGTTTATCCAAAGCCTTCACTAACTTCATACCCTCTGTCACATTCACTCTCAAGTTTTTCCATTTTGGGAAACATAATTTATCACTTTCTTGTTGTACTACCTCCATATTTTGCACACCTTCGATTGGTCCCTCATGTTAACACTGCATTACGACACTTGAGCTTCTATTTCACAATCTTCCATAAGAATACTAGCAAGCCCCATCCTTTTTATTTTACGTTCTAGAGTTGTTTTACACATCTTATAATCATTTTAACATAACTCCATCGAATCCTACGCATAAAAAGTTACTAGAGCTCCATAGCTCCCCAATCCCAAGTTCTTTCCTCCACTACCCTCGTTTGCACCTCTTCCTTTTTCCACACCTTCCCCTATTTATCATTTTTGACTACGCCTTCCTTCATCCTCTCGTTCTCTCCTTTCCATTCCTTATTAAAATTCTTCCACATAACCTTCATATCTTCATGATCCTTATCTTTCGCTTCATCAAAAAGATCAAGAGATGGAGCATACTTTCTATAGGTGTCACTACCATCTTCTTCAACTTTTCTACTGCAAACATCTCTATAAGACAATCCAAGATTCGATTCACAAAAAAGCTGTTGGAACCAGGTTGGTTTTTCACATATAATTTTGACGGTGACAAAAGTATCTTATGAAAACAATAAATTTGGACTAATGGCTTTATTAAGTATGCAAAAATTAAAATAAGAAAATTAGAGGAAGATATTAGAGGAAGCGACTAGAAGAAAGTCTCCAGAGGATGAGATCATAGGAACACAAAATATATGTGTAGACCTCTAAACATATGCCTTTGAAAGTAATGTGCCTTAGATGGTTACAAAGATTGCCTCTAATGTCTAGGTCTGAAGTTTGGGTCTGAATGCCTCTAAAGAATGGCTTTGAAACTGGGTCTGAAAGTGTAATCAATTCTGAATAGATTATGCAAATAATAAATTCAAAGCTCAGAATATAATGACCAAAATGGTGGAATACACTACAAATGTTGCCTCTGATAGATAACCTCTAAAGTTGCACTTACTCTGAAATTTCAACAATGTGATTTTTCCAATGTCGGTAATTCTAAGTCATGTGATTTTTCCATCGACTATCATTATTCAAGAAACACAACATCTCACTCCAACAAGAAAGTCAATACTTTTGATGGAAACTCAACCCGATAGTGGGTTTCGTGTGTCACTTAAATTCTGCAATTCTTGTTTTACTAATGCCTCTATTCACTTAACCCGATTGCTACTAATTTTATTCTAAGTCACCAAACTCGAAAAAATTTAAATAAATTAGTAAAAAGAATTCAACTTAGTCAAACACAATTCAACTACTCTTTTCGTATTTTTCACCTTCAATAGTTCCCCCACAACGTGAATTATTTTTTAACTTTCTGATTCTCAAGGGAATGAGACCTCTAGTAATTTGGAGTTGGGCAAAGAGGCAAGTAACGTTTAGCCTTATTATTATATGTTTTTTTCTTCTAATATCTAATAAAATATTAATAAAATACCACATAGTAAAATATTTATACATTTTAAAATATTAATAAAATACAAAATTCATTTTTTTAGTTTTTATGTTATTATATACTTTTCTAAATTTTGAATAGAATTTATTTTACAGCTATATTTTGTAATCAAATATGCTCATCTTTATATGCACATATTGAAGTACAAACATCGATTTACAAGGAAATGGGTTTGAATGGTAAATGTTCCTATTTAAAATTTCCTATAAAAACGTCATATTTTAACTTAAGATTGACCTTGGTAGTGAAAGCAGAAAACGGAGAACGTTCTTGGTTTTACCCAGAAAACGGAGAATGCTATTGGTTAGTTAAAATAAAAAATTCAGTTTATGTATTTAACTTGAAAATCAACTAGACTTAAATTATATAGAAAAAAGGGAAAAAATACTATACAATGATATATCATAGTTCACCTGACTACGTCCAGTTCTCACAATTGTGAGATTTTCACTAAGTGGTCAAAACAGAGAACCATCTTGGTTTACACCACCAGCTTAGATCAATATTGATCTGTTACACAGCCAATCCTTTCCACCTAGAAAGGTTTTCAAACACTTACCTATCATTCTTTAGACAGGATTTTACACTTTACATTTTAACCATAAATGATTTCTTACAAGCTACTCAAACTATACTTAACACTTATAGTCTTCAGTTTTTATAAAGTAATGACAAGAGTGTTTAGAATCTGAGTGATCTCAACTCGTGTTTGAGATTAGATTCTTTACAAGAGATTCAATATAATAAAAGATTTAATATCAGAACTGATGCTTCTTGAGAATGAGAGAATTTCGAGTATGTGAATGTGAATGTGAATGATTGCTTCAATTTCTTAGCACTTGAAACTCTGCATTTTCCTTGAGCCTTGGCATTCCTTTTATAGGCTTTAGGATATTTAACGACAGTTAAAAAGAGCAATCGGAAGTGCTATGCCAGTCTTGACCAAAGAACATATTTTGCAATTAAAAAATGTTCAAGTCTTTGAACACTTTTGAATTATGTTTGATTGGTCTGGAATTTTTTATTTTAGGACAGCTATGATTTTGTTTAATGATCCTTTAATATTTAGATATATGATTGGTGAGATCAGTTCAAAATAGTGTTTTGATTCGCACAAAACATACTGGAGAATGATGTTAATCTGTTGGAGAATGATTGTTGAATATTCTGGAGACTGGTTGATTAATTTAGAGATTAATGATCATTCTTGAGATTGATGATCAATTTGAAGATTTAGTCTTGATCATTCTGGACAATTTCTTGGTCATTCTTGAAGCTAATTTGATGTGTACATATTCTTGGTAGTCAAGCTGGAGAACAATCAGTCTTGCTTGAACTTGCTTGATCCATGACATTTTTCCTTTGTATTTTGGATTGTTTGTTTGGATGAGATAAATAGTTTTTGCTTCTTGGAAAATACTGATAACGGGAGTGTTAAAGCCAAGAGCAATATTTTTGTTTAATCAATGGAGATTAATTGATCTTGAAGCTGACTTTATCATTTTTAAAACTAGAGAACATTCTCCGTTTTTCTAGAAATTATCAAAAGTGTTTTTCGTTCTTGTTTGTTCATATTTTTTCTTTTTATGCTGATTTATTCTTTGCTTTGCTTGGATCCTATCTTTGATTAATACACTAAAAAGCACATGTTAAATTAACATAATATTTAGAATCATAATTAATATTCTTAATTAAACTTGGTTTATTTTCATCAAAACTTTAATTGAGAGTTTGTCTTAACAATCTTCCCCTTTTGATGATGACAAACATGCTAATTTAGATTTTAATTATGACTCTAATTTTAAGTGTGAAGAGCTTAAAAGCTCCATCTCAATTTATGCAGTAATTCTTTTTGAAAGAGATAGACTTCATCAATGCATTCAAAAGATAGATGTACATCGATTTAGCATAATAGAACCTTCATTAATGTATTAAAAGGATAGATATACATAAATTCAACATATTGTCAAAATATATAGAAGTTTCATACGTAAAAGGACTTCAAATTACATATCATAATTTGTTAAAATCTAAAACTAATTCTCCCCCTTTGTCACAACAAAAAGGAATGGAAGACTGGTAGAAGCAAGCTACTTAGATAAAGATGGGGATGATCCCTCAAAAGAAGAAGACTGAGAAGGATTAGGAGCAGGTTGTGGATATGGAGGTGGGGGACTTAAACCTAGTTTTGGAGCCAGCTGCTTAGGCATCCATGTCTTGTGCATGGCAATCTCCTTGTTTTGTTGAGTCTGATGTGTCATGATGGTTTGGTATACAACCATGATCTCATAATTGGTTGGCTCATCCTTTGGTCGTGGAGGAGAACATTGAGTGGTGGTAGCGGGAGTGGTAGGGAGACCACTGCTTGAGGGAGCGATTATGGTGCAGAAGGAAAATATTATGGTAAAAGTGATGGCTTTTGGAGGGAGTGGAACAGAGGATGATATTTGATGAGTAACAGATGGGTCGAGGGTATTTGGGAAAACTAAAAGTTGGCTAATTCCAAAAATGGAAGAGTTGGTTTTTTTGTGGAGATATGAATGCGGGTGACATGGTGTAAATGTGATGAAAGGGTAGTTGTGGACACATCATTATGGGGAACGTGATGGACTTGAGAGAAAGCAGGAAAGTCTATTGAAGTTGGGGTAGACTCATGGAAATAAGTGGGGAAATAAGGGAGAATGATATTTGGAATCGGAGAACGTTTTGGAGGTGTATGTGGAGAACATTCTGGAGGTTTACGTGGAGAACGTTCTCGAGATGTTTCATGAATTAACTTTGTTTGAGCAGGTTGTGGAGTTGGGGTGGCTGATTGATTTAACAAGGCAGGTGAAGGTATTGTAGCCTTTTTTTTGCTAAGTGTTTGCGTTTATTTGTGGTGGGATAAAAGACAAATGTGGGGATGTTCTTACTAGATGATGTCTTCTTGATGTGTGATATATTTTTGGTGGAGAATTTGGAAGTCTTGATGATGGAGGTTTCAGAAGTGAGTGGGATGTTAAAACGCCTAAATATTTTTGTCAAAACCAATACATAGAGAACATTATTCTTCTTATAATATTTAATGGTAGCAGAAATCATGTGATGTAGGACGATATGAGGAAGATTGATTCTTTTTCAATTTAGTAGATGATGAGTGATCAGTGTGTCATTGTCATAGACATATTTGTGTCCACAATGAGGCAAAATAGCATGCTTACTGATGCTATTAAACATCTTGGGAAGCCGCTTGAGGTAGGAGGAAATATAATGTTTTGATCCCTCAAGAAATAAATCAGAAAGAACTTATGTTTGGTTCGGGTTTAACGTTGAGTAACAGGTACTCCCAAAAACAGCAGGACCCTCAATTGGTAGATCAAGGATAGATGCAAGAATGTTAGGGGTTATCCTCGTCTCTTTGCCTTTATTGATTTGAGATATAATTACATGTAATTTTAAAATAGATAGCATAATACTCAAACAAAACACTTATATTTTACTAACACTATGTCAAATTTATATCTTAAACTATATGTTATGTTTAAATGTATTTTAATATATATATATATATATATATATATATATATATATATATATATATTGTTTTTGTTCTTGTAGTTACGAAAATTGTATTAATAGTGTAAAAATTTATATTTCATTTGTATGCATCAACAATATAAAATATATTTTATATTATCAATTAATCATAATTGTTAGATTAATAAAATAATTTGACTTATATTATAATTACTTATAAATTCACACTTATGGGATGATTATGATGTGTTGACAGTGTAAAACGTTTACAGTGACAAAACATAACAATTAAATTATAAAATTTTAGTGTTTAAAAACAATTTATAAATAAATTTTTAATTATTAAAATTATCAATTAAAATTTGATTTGTTAATTATGACACCCTAAACTCCAAAAATTTTTTTTTTTTTTATTAAGACGAAGAGTATCACCTAATCATAAACATGTCACATAAATTCAAATTTTCCATCAAACCTAATGAAATCGAAATCATAATATCAAACAACAAAATCCTTTTTGAAGTACACGTACTTATGTTTTAAATTCAGTGTAAATAAAGTCCCCACTCGATGTCACTATCAGAGCGGGTATTCCCAAAATAAAAATACTCAAAATAACATCAATACAATGCATATAAATAGAGTCTCCAAGACATGACGGCTTCCGCCTCTCTGATGGTATTAGTCATCACCTGCAACTTACAACTCGTCTGCATCCGTCGCAAACGCCAAACACAAACAACGAGGGGTGAGTATCGAAATTATGTAACAGTATAAAATACACGAGGAGAACACGCAAACAATCAAATTATCACAATCTCCAAAAACAGTCAAGTGTATAATATCAACGACTTATCAAATCCATTCATAATAAGACAATCAAAATAATGAAATGCTATGCATGTCCTATACTCTATACTTCATCATTTGGTACCATTCTACTCTGAAGTACTTGGTTAGGAGGCCTGATACTATGCCTCTACAAGAGTGGACGGACAATTCATGAATGGCCAAGTTGTAACACCCCGTTTTTCAAAGAGAGGGTGTATTTTTTTTTTCAAAAGAAATTAAAATACAATAGATAAATAAATAAGGTAAAACCTTTGGATAAATAATTAAGTCATTAAAATTTACAAGCAGCGAAAAAGTTTTTCAAAATATAAATCCAAAGCATGTCCTGATGTCAACAATAGTACAGGTACATCCTTTCAACTTAACATAAAGGTAGCCCAAAAGAAAGACATATGTGTCCTGAGTGACAACCTAGTCTGATCATTCTATACATAACAAAAACTATACGCCTTGAGTAATCTGCACGCGCCCCGTGAGATTCTCGTAACGTAGCTCCAATCAAGCAATCCCATCCACATTCCTGTCTGGAGGGTACGAACCGGTGGGATCATCTTGACTCTCATCTAAGGGCAAAGCCTAGATTTCCACAATAGTTGTAAAGGGTCACCAACCGAAATTAACAGTTAACACATACCATTTAAGTTTTTAAATGCACAAAATACCTTTTCAACTTAGCATGCACCTTAAAAGGATTTTCCATATGCTAAAAGTTCATACAATGCTTGCCAAATGTAAATGAAATCAAATAGAGTTCTCAATCCATCAAGTAGTACACAACTGAACAAAACATTGATAAATTAATTGAGCAATCAATTATCGAACTCAAAATAAGAATTTCTACTAAGCCAATCGATTTCCAAATCGATTTCCTGAAGGTTTTTAGTGAAATTTGAACTTTGGGCTTAATTCTATCGATTGGGAAATCGATTGAAGGAATAACTGAGCCCCTGTGTTAATGCCAATCGATTTCCAAATCGATTTAGTCAGTTTTGCTATGACCAAATCGATTTCCAAATCGATTTCTTAAATGGTTTTGAAAAACAGATTACAAAATCGATTGGCAAATCGATTTTGTCAAATTAGAGAAGTCCCTATAACTCATCAAATCGATTGGGAAATCGATTTCCCTACATATTCTTCCAAAAATACATAAATTAACTCAATCACATTCCTACACAACTCCAAATCTTAACACTTAGCAATTCCCACACATTCACCACGACATTATGAGCTTCAAAATCGTTTTGCAATCAAACATGCTATCACACAATTCCAAAACATAACTCTTAGTAAGATCAACACAATCACAATGACCTTTCAAATTCAAACACTCAATCATAAACTTGAATCAAACACACTTACACACAATCTGTTCCAAAACATAACACTTAGTAATATCATCACAATCATAAATTTGAATCAAACACACTTACACATAATTTCAAAACATAACACTTAGCAAAATCAACACCATCATAATTTGAATCAACCACGACTTGTGTGCCAAGCACCCTAATGCAATGCGTATATGCCAAAATGCATGGACTCGGAATTCCAAACCAAAACCCTCCTCGAAGGGCCGTAAATCATAATTGTACTGCCTACCGCAGGCCAAAGTACCAATTACCGAGGTGCCACCTATCACGGGTCAGCACGATTTACTAAAAAGCGTAGATCGTAAACGTACCACCTATCATGGGTTAGTACTGTTTACCGAGGTGCCACCTATCACGGGTCAGCACGATTTACCAAAAGAAAAAGCGTAAGTCGTAAGGGTACCGCCTATCACGGGCCAGAGTACTACTTACCGAGGTGCCACCTATCACGGGTCAGCACAACTTACCAAAAAGTAAATCGTAAACGTACCACCTATCACGGGTCAATACAGTTTACCGAGGTGCCACCTATCACGGGTCAGCACAATTTACCAAATGAAATGCATGAGCATACACTAACTCCATTCACAACAAGCGTTAAGTAAATGCAGATATCAAAAGATTCCCCATTTTTAATACTCATTTACTTAATCGATTTTCACACCAAAACATTAAGCAACAAACATATTAAAAGATTCCCCATTCTTAATATACTTTTCCACACAAACCACACAAAACACATCTCAAATTTCATCAGTATCAATTAAGAACACGTCAAAATCAACGAACACAAATCAACACAATCCACCCCTCAAACACACAAGTTTCATTTACTCAAAATCATACATAAAAGAGTTTAAATTCATTCACCACGAAACATTCATCAATATAACCAAAACCTAACTCTAAGATTTTACCCATAAAGCCTCAGATACATTTTCCCAAATCAATACTCTAACCCTAACAAAATTCTTTTCCACACAAACACAAGTAAGTCCCTAAATGCAAACTAAAAGTTTGGAAGGAGCCCTTACCTTCACGTTAGCTGTAACGTGCGATTACAGTACCACGAGCAAATACGGTAAAATCTCCGCTCGCAACGCCGCTTCCAAAGTTGGTCCCCTAGCACCGTAGCGTTGTAGTGAGCAACTTTCCCTTCTATCTCTTCGCGAAACGAAGCTTAGATCTAGGTGAAACGGGGAGGTTTGTGTTTGACGGTTTTGGAAATCCCTAACTCCGTTTTCGAATCCGAGAAGGAGGAAGAAGTTGGGAACTTGATCTTTCTCACCCACTAGCCTTGGGTTTCAATTCTCGAACTTAAAGGAAGCAAGAAAGACGAAAATGGAAGAAGGAGGGAGAGAGGTCTCGCGCGGCTGAAGGAGGAAGAAGAGAGTTCCGTTTTTTCTTTCCTTTCCTTTTCCCTTCTTTCTATTTCTATTTCCTTTCTATCTCCTTCCTTTTTCCCTCCACACAAACATATATATATATATATAACTTACAATATATAAATATATATTTATATATTAATATATTATAATTAAAACAAAACCAACAATTATCTAACAACTCTTACCCCCATCATTTCATTCCCCTCGTAATCTAATTTATTAAAAATATCTACTCTCGTCGCAACTCAATTGACCAGTACAATTTTCAGCAACCCGAGATATTTTTAACGAAACTCTCTAGAATTAAATTCTTCTTAAAAGATCCACATCAGTTAATTTAATTTATTTATCGACGAACAATTTTAATCGGGGTATCAAAATATATTTTTGGGCATTTAAGCTCACAAAATATTAATAACTTGGCTAAAAAGCCTCCGAGTTCAATACCCAAAATACACTAAAATACATAAAGTGTAATTTAAAATTATGGGTCTTACACAAGTCCTCATAGATCCCCTCAACTCAACCAGAGACACATATACGCGACAGTTGGGGTACTCTTGTGTTGCACGGTAGTTCCCGGCCTTAGGGAATAACCCACTAATCCACTTAGGAATTCCCCACTAGGTGTACCCCAAGGTCTATCAGTCTTACCTTACAGTTCGACTGTAGCCCTCCATGATCAAGCTCATTCGGTTGTACTTCCTCGAATCACAAGGTTGGTCAAACCCTCCCTATATGATGACAAAATAATCTTAACTCCAAAATCTACAACACATATCTCAGACTTACTCGATCATCACAACTCACTAAGTTTCAGTTTGACTTCACAATATTCAACATCATATATCTTCATCAGTCAATCACAATAAAATCCAAATATTTGGTTTAAACTACTCACAATACACAATCCAATTTCATCAATCACATAATAAGGAATTCAATAGGTGGCACATTCTAGTAATATCATAAATTCAATCAAGTAACAAAACATTCAAGTACAGATCATTCATACATTAACAATCAACATAAGATTTCATAAAATCAAACAACATACAATCTTGATATAAATAAATTCACGGCAATTCTATAGGTTACTAGATTATATTTTAATCCTCACTATTACCATTCACATTTTATTAATTAATTATTATTACTCAAGAGGGCTCAACTGTACATAGTAAGCCCCGAATGAACATATGGGACTTTCAATATTCACGTTCATCTCACGTTATTTTATACTCATAAAATTGAACCTCATCTCACCCCTTACCTCGACTGAAGATTTCGTCCAATGAATCTGATTTGCTAACGGGTTGTTTCTTTGTCGGTCGTCGTCTCTAATAGTCCGCAAAGGAATTTTCGCCACACAACCGCCAAATACAAATAAACTAATTACTAGGGATAAATGAATAAATAAAGAAATAAATAAACAACAAAATAAATAATAAATAAACAGATAAGTAAATAAAATAAATAATAAATAAATGAATAAGTAAATGAATAAATAATAAAATAATAAATAAAATAAATAAATAAGTAAATGAATAAGGAAATAATAAATAAATAAGTAAATTAAGTAAATTTTGAATATACATTCAGTAACATAGTTCAGTGGTATGTCTAGTCCTAAAATTAGAATAAAGGGCACATGCTTAGTGTTACGATGATCTGATGATACGCTTAGATATTACTAAAATTTGAAATAACGGCATATATGTTATGTACTCGTATAATTCGATATAATAACTAGGAATGCATACATACTATCCAACATTACCATGCTTTGATCAACAGCCCTATACTGATATAAGTGCTCTATTTTAATATAATTGATGCAATTGGGAAAGTGTACCTGATATTTGGTTAATGAAACAAGGCTGGAGGCAATACGGGAACAACCAATCTCTCTTTTCTTTTTTTTTTTTTTTTTCGAATTTAGCAATGTATTTGGCTTGTTTTTGGAAACTATCAATGTATGTGCTTTGTGGTTGGAATGTAAAGCACGACAACTGTGCTTGGAAATGGAAAGCACGACAACTGTGCTTGGAATGGAACGCCGACAAGATTTTACTCTATTAGCCTATGACTATGACTTCTATATATATATATATATATATATATATATATATATACATATATATATTGGTAAGGTAGGGTTTGTGATCAAGGCCTGCTAGAAAACATGGGCTTTTCATGGTCATGTCCATTCTCACTATTAGAATTATCATCATCATTATTATTATTATTATTATTATTATTATTATTATTATTATTATTATTATTATTATTATTATTATTAATAACCCACTCTATTAGTGCTAAATAATAAATTAATATAGCAACACAATTTCACTCCTTATAGTATTTTATTTAAATATATATATATATATATATTATATTATTAAGTTACCTACAATTAAAATCAATGATTTAAATCAATTACTAAGGCAAATACATAGACACACCTAAAGAGATTAGAACACATATTAACACTCATATATAAAAATAAAAATAAAATATAATATTGTATCATTATACTATTTAAAATAAGGTAATGAGAAATTGGGGTGTTACATTTCTCCCCCTGTTGAAGAAAATTTCGTCCTCGAAATTTACCTGACGGAAATAGTTCGGGATAAGAATCGCGCATTTGGCTTTCGACCTCCCACATAACACTTTCACCAGTAGCACCTCCCCAGACAACCTTAACCAATGAAATCGCCTTACCCCTTAATTCTTTGGTCTTTTGGTCCTCAATCCGTAGCGGTAAGGTCTCAAAAGTTAGATTATCTTTTATTTGGACCTTGTCTGACTCAATCACGTGTGAGGGATCGAAAATGTACTTGCGAAGTTGAGACACATGAAAGACACTATGGAGATTAGAAAGAGACGGAGGCAACGCGATCTGATATGCTACGTTACCGACACGTTTGAGAATTTGGTAAGGTCCTATAAACTGAGGTGTAAGCTTTCGCATTTTTAATGCCCGACCAACCCCAGTTGTTGGAGTAACTCTCAGAAATACATGATCACCTTCTTGAAATTCGATGTTTTTCTTTCTTTTATCATGGTAACTCTTTTTCCTACTTTGAGATGCTCTCATCTTTTCTTGAATCATTTTTACTTTATCGGTAGTTTGTTGAACAATCCCAGGTCCTAACACAAGGTTATCACCTGTCTCAAACCAACACAGAGGGGTCCTACATCTTCTCCCATACAACGCCTCAAAAGAGGCCATTCCAATGCTAGAGTGGAAACTATTGTTATAGGTAAACTCTATAAGTGGCAAAAAGCTATCCCAACTTCCATTTTGTTCCAACACACAAGCTCTCAACAAGTCTTCTAGGGATTGATTGGTTCGCTCAGTTTGACCATCTGTTTGTGGGTGGTAGGCTGAACTCATCCTAAGGTTCGTACCTAAAGCGCTTTGTAAACCTTGCAAGAACTTAGAGGTAAACCTAGGGTCTCTGTTTGAGACTATACTTGATGGGATTCCATGCAACTTCACAATTTCCTTTATGTATATTTCAGCTAACCTTTCCATAGAATAAGTTATGTTTATCGGAATAAAGTGAACAGACTTAGTTAATCTATCCACAATGACCCAAATGCTATCGTACCTTTTCGGAGTTCGAGGTAAGCCTACCACAATGTCCATAGAGATGCTATCCCACTTCCATTCGAGAATGCTCAAAGGTTGCATCAAACCTGAAGGTTTTTGGTGTTCTACCTTAGATTTTTTGCAGGTCAAACAAGCATACAAAAACTCAACAACATCTCTTTTCATTTTAGGCCACCAAAATATCTTCTTGAGGTCCTTATACATCTTTGTGGCTCCAGGGTGAATACTTAGACAACTCCTATGTGCTTCCTCTAAGATCATCTTTCTAAACTCCTCTACATCGGGAACACAAATCCTCTCCTTAAATCTCAAAATTCCATCCACACCTATTTTAAAGTCAGGTTCTCTCCCTTGGTCAATCGACTGTAACTTATCTAAAAGATATAAATCCAGTTTCTGACTCTTTTCAATCTCTTCCAATAGTCCACTAGTTACCTTCAACATCCCCAATTTAATACTCTCTGGTGTCACTTCACAAACTAAACTAAGGTCTCTAAATTGTTCCAACAACTCACTATGCTTAACCATTAAGGAGGACACACTCAAAGTCTTCCTACTCAAGGCATCAGCCACTACATTGGCCTTTCCATGGTGATATTTAAGCTTACAATCAAAATCTTTAAGAAATTCCATCCACCTACGTTGTCTCATGTTCAACTCCTTCTGATCAAAAAGATACTTAAGGCTCTTATGGTCACTAAAAACCTCATATCTAGATCCATATAAATAATGTCTCCACATCTTAAGTACAATGACAACTGCGGCTAGTTCTAGGTCATAGGTAGGGTCGCTCTTCAGTTGCCTAGAAGCATATGCTACTACCTTTTCATCCTGCATAAGTACTCCACCTAATCCAAAACTACACGCATCACAATATACTACAAAAGGTTCACTCAGGTCAGGTATTACTAAGATTGGTGCAGAGGTCAATCGTTTCTTAAGCTCTTGGAAACTATTCTCACAATGAGTATCCCACACAAACAATTCCCCTTTACTGGTCAACTTAGTCAAAGGTAAGGCCAACCTGGAGAATCCTTCTATGAACCTACGATAATAACCTGCCAATCCTAGGAAACTCCTAATCTCAGTCACTGATTTAGGTGCTTTCCATTCTAAGACACTCTCCACTTTGGTAGGATCAACAGCTATTCCCCCTTTTGAAATTATATGTCCTAGGAAACTTACTTCCTCTAACCAAAATTCACACTTAGACAACTTGGCAAATAATTATTTCTCCTTAAGGGTTTTCAAGACTATCCTTAGATGTTCACCATGTTCTTCCTTAGTCTTAGAGTACACTAAGATATCATCTATAAACACAACCACAAAAGAGTTTAGGTAAGGACGAAAGATCCGATTCATGTAATCCATAAACACTGCTGGTGCATTAGTCACACCAAAGGGCATAACCAAATACTTATAATGGCCATAACGGGTCCTAAAGGCGGTCTTAGGGGTATCAGAAGGTTTCACTCGGATCTGATGGTAACCTGACCTCATATCGATCTTACTAAACACACATGATCCTCTCAATTGATCCATAAGGTCATCTATCCTATGTTGCGGATACTTATTCTTGATTGTCACTTTATTAAGTCGACGGTAATCTACGCATAAACTCATAGAGCCATCCTTCTTCTTAACCAACAACACAGGTGCACCCCATGGTGAAACACTAGGCCTTATAAATTGTTTATCTAAAAGCTCTTCCAATTGTTTCTTAAGCTCAGACAATTCTAAGGGAGACATCCTATACGGTGCCATGGATATGGGTCCAGTACCTGGTACCAGGTCAATGCTAAACTCAATTTCACGCTCTGGTGGTAAACTAGTGACATCTTCAGGGAATTCACACACAATAGGAACATCTTGTATTACCACTTTTTCTTCAAATTCCAATGAGGCAAGGATCATGTATAACTGGGCATCTTCTTTCAAGAGTGCCTTCACTTGGTTGGTGGATATATTGCTAGGCTTATCCCTCTCTTCTGACTCCATGAATTCAATGGTTTTACTAAAATAATCTACGCGGACACGGTTGGTAGATAACCAATCCATACCAAGAATCACATCAACCAGACGCAAAGTTAGACACACTAAGTCAACTCGAAAGTCCCTTCCACACAAATGGATAGAAATGTCAAGACAAACGCTAGAGGTATCAACAGAATCACTAGTTGGGGTATTCACAATCAACTTATACTGTAAACGAGATATATGTAGTCCTAAACGTCTAACACAATCAAGAGAAACAAAAGAATGAGGGGCACCACAATCAAATAGTACAAATAAAGGAGTATCACTTATGAGACATGTACCTTCGATCAAGTTGTCTTTCTTAGACACTCCTGCACCACTGAGGGCAAAGACTCTTCAATTGGATTTAGGTCGGCTGGCTTGGGAACTCTGGTTTCCAGGCTGTGGGGTCTTCCTTGGGTAAGGGCATGTGGCGCTAATATGGCCTTGTTGTTGACAATTAAAATAAGTAATTCCAGCATCTCTACATTCATATGTCATGTGACCCTGCTTTCCACACCTGCTACATCGGATAGGAGTAGCTAGATAACCATTATTACCATTGTTGTTGCGCGAGACTTGACTCATGTTGTTACTATTTCCGCTACTAACTCCTCGTCCATTGGGGTTTCCTCTACCACTCCCATAACTATAACTGTTCCAATTTCCTTTTCCATTACCACTACTAGCTCCTTTTCCAGCTGAAAAACTGTGTTGTTGATAATTCAAACGACTTCCAGATCTACTAGGAGGGAAAGAGTAAGGTTTTCCTTTATTATGATACATAGGCCTCTTGTCCTTCATGAATCCAGTGTTTCGGTAATGTGCCTTTTCAGCACGGCTATCCTCATCATAAATCCTACTCATATTCACTAGGGTAGGAAAGTCGCGGATCTGTTGCATTCCAACCTGTTTCTTGATCTCTGGCCTGAGTCCCATTTCAAACTTGATGCACTTAGACTTTTCTCCTGCTTCTCCAACATAGAGTGGATAGTACCTGGATAATTCCTCGAACATAGCAGCATACTCCGCTACTGACATATTCCCCTGTTCCAATTTAACAAATTCCATCTCCTTTCTATTATGGATATCTTCAGGGAAATACTTAATTAGAAAACATGTTCTTTAATATAGCCCAAGTATTTGCAGTCCATGCATTCTCTAAACGTTGGCGTGCATTATCCCACCAATGTTCAACTTCTTCCGTCAACATAAAGGTACCAAGATGCACTTTCTGACCTTCGGGACATGCCACTCCTCTGAAAATTTTCTCAACCTCTTATAACCACTTTTGAGCTCCATCAGGATTATAGTGACCTTCAAATGATGGGGGGTTAGCCTTGTGGAATCGATCCATCACCATGAATTCATTTATTTGCACATTTCCTTGGCCACCCCTGTAGCTAGTAGCTTGAGCAACAGCTTGAGCAGCAATATGTGCAGCTTGGGTAGCAGCTTGCGCAGAGGCTTGTGCAGTAGCTTGAGATTCAGCCAAATCCTTTCCTTAATTTCAATGCTAAACTCAATTTCACGCTCTGGTGGTAAACTAGTGACATCTTTAGGGAATTCACACACAATAGGAACATCTCGTATTACCACTTTTTCTTCAAATTCCAATGAGGCAAGGATCATGTATAACTGGGCATCTTCTTTCAAGAGTGCCTTCACTTGATTGGTGGATATATTGCTAGGCTTATCCCTCTCTTCTGACTCCATGAATTCAATGGTTTTACTAAAAAAATCTACGCGGACACGGTTGGCAGATAACCAATCCATACTAAGAATCACATCAACCAGACGCAAAGGTAGACACACTAAGTCAACTCGAAAGTCCCTTCCACACACATGGATAGAAAGGTCAAGACAAACACTAGAGGTATCAACAGAATCACTGGTTAGGGTATTCACAATCAACTAATACTGTAAACGAGATACATGTAGTCCTAAACGTCTAACACAATCAAGAGAAACAAAAGAATGAGTGGCACCACAATCAAATAGTACAAATAAAGGAGTATCACTTATGAGACATGTACCTTGGATCAAGTTGTCTTTCTTAGACGCTCCTGCACCACTGGGGGCAAAGACTCTTCCATTGGATTTAGGTCGGCTGGCTTGGGAACTCTGGTTTTCAGGCTGTGGGGTCTTCCTTGGGTAAGGGCATGTGGTGCTAATGTGGCCTTGTTGTTGACAAGTAAAACAAATAATTCCAGCATCTCTACATTCATATGTCATGTGACCCTGCTTTCCGCACCTGCTACATCGGATAAGAGTAGCCAGATAACCATTATTACCATTGTTGTTGCGCGAGACTTGACTCATGTTGTTACTATTTCCGCTACTAACTCCTTGTCCATTGGGGTTTCCTCTACCACTCCCATAACTATAACTATTCCCATTTCCTTTTCCATTACCACTACTAGCTCCTTTTCCAGCTGAAAAATTGTGTTGTTGATAATTCAAAGGACTTCCAGATCTACTAGGAGGGAAAGAGTAAGGTTTTCCTTTATTATGATGCATAGGCCTCTTGTCCTTCATGATTCTAGTGTTTCGGTAATGTGCCTTTTCAGCACGTCTATCCTCATCATAAATCCTACTCTTATTCACTAAGGTAGGAAAGTCGCGGATCTCTTGCATTCCAACCTGTTTCTTGATCTCTGGCCTGAGTCCCATTTCAAACTTGATGCACTTAGACTTTTCTCCTGCTTCTCCAACATAGAGTGGATAGTACCTGGATAATTCCTCGAACTTAGCAGCATACTCTGCTACTGACATATTCCCCTTTTCCAATTTAACAAATTCCATCTCCTTTCTATTATGGATATCTTCAGGGAAATACTTAATTAGAAACATGTTCTTGAATATAGCCCAAGTAATTGCAGTCCATGCATTCTCTAAACGTTGGCGTGCATTATCCCACCAATGTTCAGCTTCTTCCGTCAACATAAAGGTTCCAAGATGCACTTTCTGACCTTCGGGACATGCCACTCCTCTGAAAATTTTCTCCACCTCTTGTAACCACTTTTGAGCTCCATCAGGATTATAGTGACCTTCAAATGATGGGGGGTTAGCCTTGTGGAATCGATCCATCACCATGAATTCATTTATTTGCACATTTCCTTGGCCACCCCTGTAGCTAGTAGCTTGAGCAGCAATCTGTGCAGCTTGGGTAGCAGCTTGCGCAGAGGCTTGTGCAGTAGCTTGAGATTCAGCCAAAGCTTGTAGAGTCGACACTGTAACTCCTGCCATGGACTCTAGAGCCTCAGCAATTGCAGCATCATTTCTTCCACCCTTCATCACTACCTACATCAATCAGATAAGCCAATCGAATATAGTGAGACAATTAGGGAAGTGAGGAACTAACTTAGCTCTACAACACTAACACAATAATGACCATAACTACAAAATACATAACAGAGTACACAAGGAAACATAGCGAACACATAACACATTTACGGTCTGATTGGACAGACCAACTCTGATACCACTAATATGACACCCTAAACCCCAAATAATTTTTTTTTTCTTTTTTTCTTTATTAAGACGAAGAGTATCACCTAATCATAAACATGTCACATAAATTCAAAATTTCCATCAAACCTAATAAATCGAAATCATAATATCAAACAACAAAATCCTTTTTGAAGTACACATACTTATGTTTAAAATTCAGTGTAAATAAAGTCCCCACCCGATGTCACTATCAGAGCGGGAATTCCCAAAATAAAAATACTCAAAATAACATCAATACAATCCATATAAATAGAGTCTCCAAGACATGACGGCTTTCGCCTCTCTGATGGTATTAGTCATCACCTACAACTTACAACTCGTCTATATCCGTCGCAAATGCCAAACACAAACAGCGTGTGGTGAGTATCGAAATTATGTAACAGTATAAAATACACGAGGAGAACACGCAAACAATCAAATTATCACAATCTCCAAAAGTAGTCAAGTGTATAATATCAACGACTTATCAAATCCATTCATAATAAGACAATCAAAATAATGAAATGCTATGCATGTCCTATACTCTATACTTCATCATTTGGTACCATTCTACTCTGAAGCACTTGCTTAGGAGGCCTGATACTATGCCACTACAAGAATGGACGGACAATTCATGAATGGCCAAGTCCTCATAGATCCCCTCAACTCAACCCGAGACACATATACGCGACAGTCGGGGTACTCTTGTGTTGCACGGTAGTTCCTGGCCTTAGGTAATAACCCACTAATCCACTTAGGAATTCCCCACAAGGTGTACCCCCAAGGTCTATCAGTCTTACCGTACAGTTCGACTGTAGCCCTCCACGATCAGGCTCATTCAGTTGTACTTCCCCGAATCACTAGGTTGGTCAGACCCTCCCTATATGATGACAAAATAATCTTAACTCCAAAATCTACAACACATATCTCAGACTTACTCGATCATCACAACTCACTAAGTTTCAGTTTGACTTCACAATATTCATCATCATATATCTTCATCAGTCAATCACAATAAAATCACAATATTTGGTTTAAACTACTCACAATACACAATCCAATTTCATCAATCACATAATAAGGAATTCAATAGGTGGCACATTCTAGTAATATCATAAATTCAATCAAGTAACAAAACATTCAAGTACAGATCATTCATACATTAACAATCAACATAAGATTTCATAAGATCAAACAACATACAATCTTGATATAAATAAATTAACGGCAATTGTATAGGTTACTAGATTATATTTTAATCCTCACTATTACCGTTCACATTTTATTAATTAATTATTATTACTCAAGAGGGCTCAACCGTACGTAGTAAGCCCCGAATGAACATATGGGACTTTCAGTATTCCCGTTCATCTCACGTTATTTTATACTCATAAAATCGAATCTCATCTCACCCCTTACCTCGACTGAAGATTTCGTCCAATGAATCTGATCTGCTAACGGGTCGTTTCTTTGTCGGTCGTCGTCTCTAATAGTCCGCAAAGGAATTTTCGCCACACAACCGCCAAATAAAAATAAACTAATTACTATGGATAAATGAATAAATAAAGAAATAAATAAACAACAAAATAAATAATAAATAAACAGATAAGTAAATAAAATAAATAATAAATAAACGGATAAGTAACTGAATAAATAATAAAATAATAAATAAAATAAATAAATAAGTAAATATGTTAAGAAGTAAATATGTTAAGAAGTAAATAAATTAATGAATAAATAAATAAATAAACAAAAAATAAAATAAATAATTAAATAAGTAACTCAATAAATAAATAATAAAATAATAAATAAATAAATAACTAAATAAATAAAAAATAATAAAAAAATAGTAAATAAATAAGTAACGAATAAATAATAAAATAAATAATAAATAAATAAATAAATAAATAG
>JBBPBT010000722.1:1132701-1179151 GCA_037974875.1 Cicer bijugum | reverse complement strand
TGTACTAAATTTGTCAAATATAAAAAGAAATCTAATAAAAAAATTATTATTATTTTGATTTTTTTAATAAATTAATATTTTAAAATTTATAAATAATTGTTTTTTTTTCTTCCAAATTTAATAAAATATAAGAAATATCAGTGTCAGTACTTATAATATGTAGATACAATGAGGAAAATATTATATTCTAAATTTAGAAAAATCAACAAATACAAGATATTTGTCAAAAAATAAAAATAAAAATAAATAGTGACAAAAAATTACATTTTTGAATTTTTTATTTAATTAATAAATTGAAATTAATAAGTAATGAAATAATATAAAAAAATAATATTAGAAAATCTTCTAATATCAAACAATGAAATTTTAAAATTTTAGGATCATTTAATAAGTAAATATTCATATATTCATGCATTATGGAAAAAAAATGAAAAATATAAAAAAAAAATCTACATGTAATATTTACACGTAATAATGGTCGCGTTCTATTCCAAATGTTGTTAAAACACCACTGCGCCAACACTACATAGATCTTCAAGAAAGAAGAATTTCAATTCATAAAATCATTTCTATAAAGATACAATGCCCCATCTTCCCAACGATTTTCAAATGATAATTGCTTAGCACACAAATCTTCATATTTAAGAAGCTTATCAGCCTTTTAAAAAAAAAAATCTTACCATGTAAGTGATTTTTACATTCCTCCAAACCTGCTTTAATTGCAAGATCATCTCATTTTTTGCTAGGCCTTGGATGTTGGTTGTGAGGAATACTACAATCATTACTTAAATCCTAAGCAAAAAACTTTCTTCGGAGAGAAAAATGCTTACCAATACCATCATCAACCCCACCAATCTAATGTTGGATCTTTTATTATGATTATGTTGCAAATCTTAAACAAGAAGAAGATGAAATTGATGATGATGAATGTTGGACAAATAAATTTTAAAATGTGTGTATCACACTAAGTTTTAGGTTTGATTCGCCCCACCGATCTATATATATATTGGATGCAAATGGGTAAACCGGAGAATCTCCTTCAAGATACTTTAAAATCCTTGAAGTGAATTGCACATTCATATCAAACATATCGTTTACAGAATAAAGTTCTTTCATTTACACTCATGCACTAAAGAAAATAAGAAATGACTCAAAAATACATTTGACATAATTTTGACTCATGTAACATGAACTATTTATAGAGAAATTCATATCAATTGGTGAAGTAAATCAACTCTTAAAAATATTTGTAACCCTTGATAACTTAAGAGATGCATTGGTTTGATGACTAATAAATGCATTAAACTCAAACATTACAACCAATTGATCAAATAATATATTAAATTATTTAATTTTGCAACATTAATATAGTCATTAGAGAATTCTAAATATATTTTGAAAATTCCCCTCACACTTAATGTGTTGTCGAACCTGCAAATGTTGCAGCCCCATCCATATTTGGCACCATTTTTTAAAGATACTTAAAAAAAATATAATTTTTATCATGTTAAAATTTTTAATAAAAAATATCCAAGATATTGAATGTAGAAATTACTATTTTAATTGTTAACTAACGAACCTAAAAAATTACTACTATTTTTAAGTAAATTATCTTAAAAATCATTTTAAAAAATATGAAGTAAAAATCACTTTTTTTAAAATTTTAAACAAACAGACTCAATATATTCGCACATTCAGCAAATATCCCACCTATTAATTTTGCGCTTGAATCTCCACCCGACCCTAGTGTGTCTGCATGACTAGACTGATTTAAAGTGTACTCATCCAACATTAACAGACAACCTAAAGATGCAAAGATAGTGAAATAACTCATTTAATTAAAAACTTAGAAAAATAAGGTTTTTTTTTTTTTTTAAATACTAACATGATTAATTTAGAAATAAGAAATTTTAATTAGAATGGAAAGGGGTAAAAGAAGTAAAATAAGTAATGCATGTAGTTTGTTTGATCATTGCATGATTGTTGTGTTAGAAATTTAGAAATTCTCAAGGTTTTGAGTAAATAATTATAATTTAACGTGAGAATCATGTCATTGAAGGCAAATATGTGTGCTGCTCTTTTAACCTCGCCTATGTAGTTCTACTTATGGGGGTTCATTTTGTAACTTTTTGATTTTTGCCTTTGGTAGTTCTTTCAAAAACTTAAATATTTTTACCTCTAAAAAATATTTTCTATTTTTCTACCTGTAGTGTCATTCTCTTACTTCTGCCTTTGGCGTCGTTCTCTTACTTTTGCCTTTGGTGTTTCTCTCTTACTTCTTCCTATGATGTTTCTTATTTTCCACCTTTGATGTTATTCTCTTACTTCTGCCTTTGGTGTTGTTTTTCGTATTTTGGCCTCTGATCCAAGTTCTTTTGATCGTGTCACCTCTAATCCATGTATCATCAGATCATGTCGCCTCTAATCCACTTATCTTTTGATCATGTTATCTATAATCCAAGTTACTATGATCATGTGACCTATGATCCACATATCCTCTGATCACGCTATCTCTAGTCACGTATCCTCTTACTCTAGTCATGTATCATTAGACTCTGAATATGTTACCTCTGATCATGTTGTCTTTGACCCATGCCCACCTGGTTGTTATATCTTTGGTTAGAGTTTGTCTTTGGTCATATTTCCCCTGATCTATTACTCGATAATTCCTTGCATCTGATCAAGAGATCTACCTCTAAGTGTGTCTTTAATTCCAGATTATGATCAACCACTTAGGATTTAATTCTCCTCGATTTTCAATATATTGTTAAGTTATTTAAAAATATTGTGGATGAATGTGAATGTGCAAACACAAGAATGAAGTATTGAATTGTGTTTAACTATGTTGATAATTTTTTTTCTTCTGTATTTGATTAAATTGATCTATTATTGATGATTTTGTTGAAGTAAAAGCAATAAAAAAAATGAGTGCAAAAATAAAGTGACAAAAATAATTTATCCTGGTTCACCACTAACTTTGCTACATCCACTTCATTCACTCAAAAGGATTTAATCCATTCATTCAACAACTTGAATGACAATGCACCTGATCCTAAAAGCCAATCTTCTCAAACAACCGAACAACCCCATATTTTTTAGGAACACGGACACCTTGACTCTAACAGCCAAGTCTTCACGACACAATATGAAAATCCTAGATTGTTGAGGAACACTAACATTACTATCGGGTTTGAATTCAAAGGTTTGAAGCTTAAATAGTTGCTTCTAACAAGCTGATTATAATAATGACTATCGTACTCTAAGAAAAACACTTAAAAAAAAATTTCTCATTGACATAAGTGTTTCTCTTTTTGAACTCAAAGATGAATTTGAAATTTTGATCTTGAGTTCTTCTACTCTTTTGTGATTTTTTTTATGATCTTCTTTTTCTTCAGCCATGAGTATCTATTTATAGATAAAATTATTGCTTAAATGTAGTCTTTGTTTAATTTTGAATTGTATCTTCATTCCTAGCTTGGTCAACAACGATCTTATTCAAAAATAATTATGAACAAGATGCTTTTTGATAATATGTTCTTTGGCCAATTCTTTATTTTTGAATCCAATATGAGCAGTTCTTCTAGATTAATTATGTTCGCATTTTGTTCATATTGCGTTTGTAAATTCTTTAGATTAATAATGTTTGTATTTTTTTCTTACTGAGTTCGTAAATTCTTTAGATTGATATTGTTTGTATTTTGTTCAGATTGAGTATGTAAATTATTTAGATTAATATCATATTTTGTTCATATTGAGTTTGTAAATTCTTGATATGAAACTTCCTTCCTATTGCTTGCTTTGAATTGGGCGGGAACATAGTGTTGCACTAGTTCTTGAACTTTCACAAGTAGGAATATGACTAAGTCCCATTCAGTATTTTTGTCCTTTGTCAAAATCTAAATCATATCATTGCAAATAATAAACGTATCTTCTTGTGAGTGTTTCTTTTTGTAAGAAATTATTGATCATATATTTTTGTAAATAATTCATATCTTCTTGTAGATAAATCTTGATAAAATCTTCTTGTAAATAATTCATATCTTGTGATAAATTTTGTTCAAATCTTTTTATAAATAATTCATATCTTTTTATTGATAAGAAGTTTATCATATCTTCTTTACAACTTGGTCAAAGATTTTCTTTTATCATAAATTTGAATCAAAGTTTATTTTAGATTTTCTTCCAAATTATGTGACCATATCTTATTTTTCACTTTATCAAAGATTTTCTTCAATCATAAATATGAATCAAATCTTATTTTAGATTTTCTTCAAAAAGATGAATCTTCTTTCATACTATATGAAGTCAAATATATTGTTCTCATAAAATGATTTTGTTAACATGAAAACTCTAAGTATAAAATCAACCTGGTTCCAACAATCTTTCCTTTTTTAATGATGACAAAACTATAAAGTTGATAACAACTTTTCTTTTATATACTTTGACTTCCCCTAAGTCTAAGTATTTTTTTCTCCCCACATTATCAAACATCTGTCTCCCTTTTTTTGGTGAGACAAAAAGACTTGAAAGTTAAACTTGGATTTTACTTATTTATTTATTTTAATTACCCATATTTTTCTTAATAGAATGAAAATAACATAAACATAAAACATAAAATTATCCGAAGTATGAAATGAAACTATTGTAAGGTTGACACAACATGAGTTAGCTAAAAGAATAAGGTGTAGATTTTTCTTGATGAAGTCACACCTATCTTCAACTAGTGGTTTGGTGAATATACCAATCCATTGATGTTAAGTGTCTACAAACTGCATATTAAGAACACCTTTTTGAACAAAGTCCCTAATGAAATGGTGTTTGATTTATATGTGTTTAGCGCTATAATAGATTATAGAGTTTTTGGTTAGGCAAATGGCAGGAGATATGACCAAAATTTAAAGAAGATTTGATTAAGATTTATCTACAACAAAATATGAACAATATTAATTTGAATAATGTAAAAACTCAATCTTAACAAAATACAAACAATATAAATTTGAAGAATTTACGAATTCAATATGAACAAAGTACGAACAAAATCAATATGAACAAAATCAATTGCTCAGATAGGATTCATAAATAAAGAATTGGTTAAAGAACATATTTTAAAAAAAATGTTTTGTTCAAAATTATTTTTAAATAAGATCATTGTTGACTAAACTAGGAATCAAGATACAATTCAGAAATAAACAAGGGCTAAATTGGAGCCATGATTTTATCTATAAATACATACTCAAGGCTGAAGAAAAGGATTATTGAAATAAGAAAAGAGTAGAAGAATTCAAGCTCAAAATTTTAAATTCATCTTAAAGTTCAAAGAGAGAAACACTTTTTCAAGTTATTATTTTCTAAATGTTTTTTCTTAGAGTATGACAATTATTATTATTATTATTATTATCATTATCATTATCATTATCATTATCATTATCTTGCTACCTACACCCCTCACATTACTACCCACACCCCTCAAATTTGTAAAAAAATCAAAATACCCAAAATAACCTTTGATATTTATAATATTTTTTTTACAATTATACTAACTCATAACTCACTTTCATCAACATGCATCACATCTCATGACTCACGTATTAAAAAATCACCATACCTCACCAACCTTACCACATAATCATTTAAAACTCACTCATAACCTACATCATCAATTTCTTCATTACATTGTAGTTAAAGCGACCTAAAAATGTATGTTTGTTGGTATGTTTCTGAGTTTGAATTTTTTTCTCTAAATCTGGGGTTTGTATGTGTACTAAATTCACGTACATTAAAAAAAAAAGTAAAAATCTCAGAATTTACGCAATCTTATTTCACGTACACGTACGTGATTTAAGATTGCGTAATCAATGGAGTTTGAAAATTCAACATCTTAGTATGTACACAATCTTAGTTCTTGTAATCTTAATTAAACCATTTATGTGAATTCAATTTCAGTAAGTTTACATACGTTTACGCAAACTAAATTCTAGTAAATGTACGTGAACTCAGTTCACGTAAAAGTACGTGAAATTGAGTTAACGTAAATGTTAGCAAAATCCCGAAGATGGTTAATGATGATTGATGATGATTAATGATGATGAGTTATGAAGATGGTTATGATGTAGCTAAATATCACTGGAAGGGGACTTGAACAAGGATTTTGCTATTTAAAAATAATTTTCAAGTGTTTTTAAAATTATCCTCTCGCTGAGGATGGTAAGTTCGAGGATGGATTTTTTCAAACCTTCAGTTTTGAGTTGAGCAAAAGAGTGAGAAGAATACAAGAGAGTGAAACACAATTTTATACTGGTTCACCCAAAGATGGCTACGTCTAGTCCTCACATCCTTGTGAGATTTTACTAAAGTTCAAACAGATCAACCTCACGATGAGGAGGATTACAAATTGTGTATTCTTTAGCTTCACCAAGCTTACAATCAATTTTCAAATATTTCCAAGTGTATCTCACGTGGAAATTACAAAGTGATAAGAGAGTGATTGATTCTTAATACTTTCTCAAAGGATTTACAAAGATATAATGTAGGATTAAAGAAAGTAGGAAGTGAGGATACACAAGCTTCACAAACTATGTCTTTTTCAAAATTAATTTTTGGAAGTCCTTTTACTAATTCTAAATTTGCTAATTTAGAAATAATGTTTAAGCATGTGTGACCAGCTCGTTTGTGCCAAATCCATTTATCTTTTTCAATGGAAACAAAACAAGATTCAGTGGGTAAATCATCAAGATAAAGTTCATATAAATTCTTTTTTCTAAACCCGAAAAAGAAAACTCTACCCGAGGATGAGTGCTTAACCTCACATAGAGTAGGCTTAAAAATAACTTCAAAACCACTATCACATAATCGACTAATGCTTAGCAAGTTATGTTTTAAGCCATCCACTTATTGAACATTTTCAATTTTTGCAGAATTATTCTTACCAATAATACTTGTTCCTTTTATTTGAGCTTTATCATTATTACCAAATGTGACTGATCCTCCATCCTTTATCTCCAATGACATGAAGCATTGCTTATCCCCTGTCATATGCCTTGAGACTGTCCAAGTACCAAGGCTTTCTTTTGTTGATTAGATGCTTGATCTTTTTGTGCAATTGTGTTGTGTTTTTTTATGATGAAGAGCTTGCTGCATTTTATAGAGGTCGAAGCTCTTTGATGACCGTTGGAATTCATTACAAAAGATCCAAGGTTTTTCATCATAATTACAAAACTGCCATTTAGCTGTTCAGAGACCATCCTCACGTATGCAGATCAACTTCCTTGGTACTTGATATTGAGATGCCCTTGTCTATTCTCTTTTATCAAAGAGTGCAAGGCTGTTTCTTTGACCATGTGAACTACAGCCTTTTCAAAAACTTTAAGGACTATGTTGATTTCAACTTTTGAGGATGATGCTGACAAGAGAGAGAGCTACCCTCATACATAGGATTGTCAGCATCCAGTCCGAGGATCAGATCTGCTTTCAACATGTGATAATCCATTTTTGGCTTGTTTGTTGTTTCCTTTCTTTAACTTGGCTTCTTTATGTATTCATTCGTTCAAGCACAATAAATGGTATAATTTTAGCCTTTTCACATGCTTATGGGTTGCTTTCAACTTTACTGAACCATCCTCAGCCTAGTCTGTCATCCTCTAGACTTAGATCTGGCTATTCTCATCTTTTTCCTTCGGTCTTCTAACTTCTTTATTACAAACACTTTATTTATTCATTGTTTTGGTATTGTTGTATATTTCTTTAATGAATAAAAACATTTGTTCTGATGAGGACACATATTATGCAGATTTGAAAATTCATCAGCTTGTGATGCCTTCCTCGCCGTTTTCCATCCTCAGCATTTTCCATCCTCAAATTTGAATCAGATTTTTCTTCTTTTAGCCTTAATGATTTATAACCTATTTTCTTATATGAATACACTTAAAAGCACATATTAGTCATTAACCACAATCATAATCTCTTAAGTAATTTTGTTATCATTAAATTCATTTGAGAGATTTTGTCTCAACAATCTCCCCCTTTTTGATGATGACCAAATTCTTTAGATTACGATTTTAAATAAGACAAGTTCATGTGAAAAAATGTTTATGCTCCCCCTCAATCATATGTAATAATTTTTTAAACTGAAAATCATTACTCCCCCTAAATATATGCCACAGTTTTAAGATAATAGAATTTTTAACCATAAATAAAACTTCATAAAAATAAGACAATATTCCAAAGATTAATTCAACACAACATAAACATAAAAAAAGATACATAGGCAACACAACAATTCAACTTAAAAAACATAGGTAACTCAACAATTCAACTTAATAAACAGTTTAATACAAAACAACTACTAGATAAGCATAATCGTTCTCCCCCTGAATTTGGCAGCATAAAAAAGAAATAACCACAGATTTAGTCAGACAAGGATGGCTCGTCTAATGAGGATGAGGGAGATGGAACAACAAAGGAAGATTGGGCTGGTAACTCAGGAGGATGATCTCCAGGAGCAATAGTAGGAGCCAAGTGTTCGGTAACCCACTCAAGAATGAGACCAAATTGAACTAAGGAATTATGAAAGTGAGAGAAGCTATGAATGATTTTCTTTTGATCCTTCCTAATTAATTTGATAAGTTTCATTTGCTTATGTTCCATGTTGTCCTCAGTCCTTGTGCTAGGAACTGTCTTATTCTGAGAGCTCTCAGCTTTGTCTTTTGAATAGTTATGAGTCGTGGTAGTAAAAAAAGAGTCAAGGTAACTGAACTAACAGTGACCTCAGGGAGAGGTTGGGCAGGTTCTTCAAGAGTTGCAGCAGGAGGAACGGGAATTGGTTGCGAAAAATCTGATTGTGGGAGCACATCCTCTTCCATTGGCACAGTTGGAGGAGAGGCCATAGGCACATCCGTAGGAGAGGGAGGATGAGACAGATTAAGATCAAAATATAACTCCTCACCATCTTCCATATTTTGAAGAGGAGTTGGTGTGAAGGTATCCTCAGGGAGATGACCGGCTTCATGAAGGGGGTCAGATTGTGGATTGGTGAAGATTGAGGAGATGGTTGGACAAGTGAGTTAGGAGTAGGAGAGTCATAAAATGTGATGTAAAAAATGACTCAGAATTTCTGGTAAGCGCGTATATGACAGACTATATGCACACTTCCAAAATTACAAAGCAGTTTAACAAAATGCAATTTTATTAAACATCAATCAAACACGGTCCCAACGAATTGATTCTAGGCGAAGGTTCACAATTTCATGTAACATCAGATAATTGTTTAACAGATTCTTCAAGATACAAACATGCCAATTAAACAATTCAAGCAATATTAATCAATCAAGAATTATGGCTAACACGTGCAATCAAGATTAATCTAACAATCATAAAATGCAAGATTAGAAAAGAGTAAGGGATAGAAAGAAGTGCACCGAGATTTTTATACTGGTTCGGCCGTCGGTTGGACAGCCTACATCCAGTCCTAAGATCAACGATCTTAGCCTTTCAATAGAATCTTGTAGAGTCGTTTTACAGATGTTCCAGCCTCCCTGCCTATAAATCTTAAAACACTCTCCCTATTCTTTTTTTCACAGCCACTGTATCCCAGAGTTCTTCTCCGAACTCTTCCAAGATCACAATAAAGTTTCTTCTTGCTTGAGCCCTCTCAACCACGAAGATAACTACCAGCTTCACTGCTGGATTTTTCTTGGTTCTTTGGTTACAAAATATTTGTTATAGAAAAATTACAGAATGAAATACAAAATTTGTCTTCAATCCCTTGCAATCAATCTCACATAAGAAGTTGTTATCCAATATGAGTGTTTGTGAGATTTCTTTCTTTTTCTCTCAAGAAGTCTTTTTCAGCTCTCAATTGACCATCAATAATCGTTGGTTCTTGGTTTGAAAAAGTGTTAGAACGATTCAGTATGTTATGACTATTATTCAAAAATTATTATCCAAACTGTTATTAGAGAAATTGATTGAAGACAATTTATATAATTTCTGAAAAACAACAGACAAATCGATTTGCCAATCGATTTATTAAAGTAATAAAAATGATCAATCGCTTTCCCAATCGATTATCGCGAGTCTTGTTTTTCTTGAATCTTGAAACTACATAACCGAATCGCTTTCCTAATCGATTATTTTAAAGCATCTTTCAAAAACTCAAGTGCAGTTCATAATGGATTCGATTGCCTAATCGATTACATATGTTTTGTTCCAACAACGAGATCAAAACCATCGATTACTCAATCGATTCATTAATTCAAATAAGCGATTCATTAAGTCACATAATATTCTGAGTGTTCCCTGTAACTTAAAATTTTTCTTCCAATCGATGTGGTTCACATAAGGGACTTAGCTTATTTCAAATAAAACAGTGTGCCAATCGATTAGGTGTTAAGTTTCTGAAAGAATGACTTTTCCACATGGTTCATATCAATCTATTACCTAGTCGATTGATACCAAACTTGTAACAAAAGTAATTGTCACAATGGATTGTCCAATCGATTGTTTTTGTCACAGACCAAGTTCCTTTTAAAATCTCTTTTACGAAATCGATTTGCCAATCGATTAGCTTATTGAATGGTTTGGTCCTGTGACTTGCACAATCGATTTGTCAATCGATGTTTACAAACATTTTTAGTCTTGTGATTGGAGCAATCGAGTAGCCAGTCGATTAGCCTACAAAATGGCTTGTCTCTGACTTGCATAGTTTTTAACAAAGATGGTGCTAATCGATTGCCTAATCGATTAGTCTAATCACAGACTAAACATTTTCAAGCAACCCTTTTACACAATTGATTGCCTAATCGATGTGCTCAGTGAAAATTCCAACTTTGTTGATTCCTTGAGTTCCAAGCTATTGTCTCAAGTGTGTAGGGTTGAGTTGTTGTTCCTGAAATCTTACTCAGTCAAAATGTTAGATTTATCATGTGATGTATAAGCATTGTATGTTTGTTAATTATGTCAAAACTATGATTAAGGGGACTTAAGTCCAACAAAATGAAGATGGAGTACGATAAGGAGAGTTACACAGTGGAGAGGTGGGTTCTTGAATAAGTGGTGATGGTGTATCCTCAGGTGGTGGTTGAATGGTTTCTTCTTCAGATTTTTGAGAGGGAGAAGAGGAATCACGTGCTTTTCGTTTCTTAGGGGCAGGGAGGTTATCATGTTTAAACTTCATTTGTTTGATATTCTTTATAGAAAAAGTGTTGTTGAATTGGATGGAGGGTTCATCTTCAAGTGGTAGTTTGAAGAATTTGAAAATCTTAGTTAGTAACATCCCATAGGGAGCAAATCTTCATATCATAACAACATTCAACATGACACAGAAAATCACATAACCTAAGTGAAGAGGAGATCCAATGATCAAATGATGAATGATCATGATATCAATCTCTGCGACCTTCTCAAAGCTGCCAGCTCGGGGCGCAATGGAGTGAACACAAATGTTGTGGAGGATACGATATATTGGACGGAGATTGGAGGCCACGAAAGGTTTTGGAGGTTTGATGAGAATGTTTTGAAGGACAGAGGACCTAGTGATGAGACATTTTGAATACCACCATTCAGATAAGTGGTAGGCTCCTTTATCACGTATGTTAAGAATTTAACATAGTGTACTGGGATTTATCTCCATATGAACCCTTTTTAGTACCATACTAAAACTAGTGGAGTCTCTTGAACCATTTGAAGCAACATAGAATGCCCTTACAAGTCGAGGATATTGGGGCTCATTGATTTTGAAAAACGAAGTCCATTTGAGTTGGTCAAACATTTCTTCGACATTAAATCCTCCTTCTTTGATATCAGCAAGATCAATGATTTTACCATTGACCACAAATTTGTTTGGCCATTTTGAGACATAATTGGTTGCTAAATCAGCCGAATCAAACAGTGGGGTAATATTAGAAATTGTTGGAGACGAGGATGGTGGTTTTGGTGAGGAAGGTTTAACCTTTTTAGGAGTTAAATCTTTGGAGGAAAATTTCGCAAGAGGAGGCTGTTGTGAAGGTTCGGAAGGTAGATTGGTCTCTGAATCATCAGAGTGGATGATGTGAACTGTATTATCCTGAGGGAGCGCCCTTTTTTATGAAACGAATCCAAACATGATTCTGGAGGAGCGTCTGATGGGAGCTGAGGAGGATGAGTTTTTTGAAATTTTTGGAGTGAAAGAAGGAGAAGAGGAACTTTTGGAAGGTTGAGAAGAAGGAATGGTGTTCAAAGAGTTTCCTTTAGATTAGGTTTTCTCATGGTAATCTGAATCAATGCTTGAGTAAACATCTTGATTCTCTTTTGGTTCTTGATAAGTGATTTTGCATTTTGCAGTGACTTTGGTTTGAGCCATTGGAAAAACCATAGAGAGGAAAAACAACTAATGAGTAAAGAGAAGTTTTTTTAACAGATGGTTGATGAGTGAGATTAATGGAGGACGAGTAAAAATATAGGTGAGGGCGAAAGATGTATAGGAATAATCGTGGGAGGAAACGTGTGAGAGAAAGGAAAGTTAATCCGCCGTTTGCCTAGGAACCTAGCGTGATGATGGATGAGGCAACTGGGGACACGTAGCCATTAATGCATTAAATGCACGACGTGAAACATGGAGGCAAGCGCCACACATGCTGGGCAATGAGAGAGGAGGCGCGTGCTGTTTTTCTAGGCTGCCATGTCAAGGGAAGTTACACCAATAAGGACATTATGTCTTCTGGTGGTTTTTGCTATCCTCGCAGGTTTAGACTAAAAATGTATATACATACTAAATAAAACAACAGATATTTTTTGGATTTTTATTTAATAAAAAAATCATAATAAGATAAATATAATAAAGGAACATAACAAAGATAAGTCAATTAATTTTAGACAAATTAAGGATTGAGAGTTCCTCTAAGATCTTTTTGAACCTATCCTCTTGGAGAGGTTTGGTAAAAATATCTACTAATTGATTTTCAGTGTCAATAAAAATCAGTTCTAAATCCCCTTTTTGCACATGATCTCTTATAAAATGATGTTTAATTTTAATGTGCTTAGATCTAGAGTGTTGAATGAGATTTTTAGACAGATTTATTGCACTTGTATTATCATAGAGGATGGGAATTTTTGCGTACCTTTGTGAGTAATCCTCAAGTTGATTTTTTATCCAAAGTAATTGTGAGCAACATTGAGCGGCTGATACATATTTTGCCTCAGTAGTTGAAAGAGAAATGATACTTTGTTTTTTGCATGACCAACTTATTAGGGATTTTCTAAGAAATTGGCAAGCACCACTTGTGCTTTTTCTTTCAACTTTGTCTCCCACGTAGTCGACATCACAATAAGTTATGAGGTCAAGATTGGAACATTTCTTGTACCAAGTTCCCAGATTTATAGTGCCAACAAGATATCTAAAAATCCTTTTTACTGCAGTGAGATGAGATTCTTTAGGAGAAGATTGAAATCTTGCACAAAGACCGATTGAAAAGACTATGTCCGTTCTGCTGGCTGTTAAATACAACAAGGATCCTATCATCCCTCTATACTCTTTTTCAGATATTGGAGTTCCTTCATCATCTTTGTGGAGTATGAAGGATAGGTGCATATGAGTTCCCATACTCTTGGCTGAACTCATGTTATATTTGTTGAACAAATCCTTGGTTTATTTTTCTTGTGATATAAAAATACTATCCTCTCATACCAAGCTCGAGGAGCTTGCTTTAAACCATAAAGAGCTTTTGAGAGTTTTAACACATGGTTCGGCCTCTTCTCATCCTCAAACCCAGGAGGTTGATGAACATACACTTCCTCATTTAAGAACCTATTCAAAAAGGCACTTTTGACATCCATTTGAAATAGTTTTATACCTTTATGAGTAGCATAAGCTAATAGGATTCTTATTGCTTCAAGTCTTGCTACGGGTGCAAACGTTTCATCATAATCAATTCCTTCATGTTGATTGTACCCTTGTGCCACTAGTCTTGCTTTTATTTCTAATGACTTCTCCATCCTCATTTAGTTTGTTTCTAAATATCCATTTAGTCCCAATAATAGATTTGTCTAGAGGATGGGGTACAAGATTCCATACCTTGTTTCTTTCAAACTGCTAGAGTTCTTCCATCATAGCTTCAACCCATGATTTTTCACCAATAGCTTGATCAATTTTTTTGGGTTCAACTTGTGATATCATGGCCATGTTGGTAGTGCTTTCCTTTAGAGAATTTGTGGTTCTAACACCATCCTCAGTATTCCCAATGATTAGATATGTAGGATGATGTGTGACTGTTTTCCATCCTCTTGGAAGTTGCTGAGAGGTTGGGTCAGATTCATCCTCTTCGTGAGGACCGGGTACTTGATAGGATGATTGTTCATCTACTTCATTTCAATCCAATTTTTCAAAACACAAGTCATCAAACTCATCAAAAATAACATGCATGGATTCCTCCACAGTTTGAGTCCTAAGATTATATATTCTATAACCTTTTGACATTGTGGAGTATCCTAGAAAAATACCTTTATTAGATTTTGGATCAAACTTTCCCAAATTTTCTTCATTATTTAGAATGTAGCAATAAAACCCAAATATATGAAAATAGGAAATATTTGGTTTTCTCCCTTTCCATAATTTGAATGGAGTTTTGTTTAAATTTTTTCTAATGGATGCACGATTAGAAACATAACAAGCAGTGTTGATGGCTTCAGTCCAAAAGAATTTTTCAATGCTGGCTTCATTTAAAATAGTTCTAGCCATTTCTTGTAAAGTTCTATTTTTCCTTTCAACAACCCCATTTTGTTGGGAAGTTCTTGGACAAGAAAAGTTGTGATAAATACCATTTTCTTCACAAAGATTTTTAATAGATTCATTTTCAAATTCACCTCCATGGTCACTTCTTACCGAGACAATTTTTTATCCTTTTTAGTTTTGAATCTTTTTGCAGAAATGGTGGAATGCCTCAAAGGCTTCATCTTTATGTTTTAAAAATAGAACCCAAGTAAAACGAGAAAAATCATCAACAATTACAAAACCATATCTTTTTCCACTAAGACTTGATGTTTCGATAGGACCCAAAAGATCAATATGAATAAGTTCAAGAGGATGATTTGTTGAAACAATGTTTTTAGAGTGAAATCTACTTTTAACTTGTTTTCCTTTTACACAAGCTTCACAAACTTTGTCTTTTTCAAAATTAATTTTTGGAAGACCTTTTACTAATTCTAAATTTGCTAATTCAGAAATAGTGTTTAAGCTTGTGTGACCATCTCGTTTGTGCCAAATCCATTTATCTTTTTCAATGGAATCAAAACAAGATTCAGTGGGTAAATCATCAAGATAAAGTTCATATAAATTCTTTTTTCTAAACCCGGTAAAGAAAACTCTATCTGAGGATGAGTGCTTAACCTCCCATTGTGTAGGCTTAAAAATAACTTCAAAATCACTATCACATAATTGACTAATTCTTATCAAGTTATGTTTTAAGCCATCCACATATTGAACATTTTCAATTTTTGCAGAATTATTCTTACCAATAATACATGTACCAAGGCTTTCTTTTATTGATTAGAGGATGAACCTGTATTAGAGTTTAAAAGTGACTTAGGTACCCATATAGCATTAGGTCCTTGTTGGTTAGTTTTTCCTCTTGCGAGGACTTTGCTTTTATGATAACAAATAGAATCATGGTGCCCATGTTTACCACAACATGAGCATGTTGACTTTATATTGTTAGCTTTCATCTTAACATGACAAATTATTGAAGTATGCCCAAGTTTTTTGCAAAAGGTGCATTTAGGCCTATCCTCTCGTTTTTTAGGCAAGAAAAAAATTTCATATAATTTTTGTTTTTGAGAGGTTTTAAAACCAATACCAGCCTTGTCAAATATTCCAGATTGAGATCCCATTATCTTTTGAAATGTTTCTGTAGATTTAACAAAGATGGAAATATCGCTTCGTAGTTCCCTAACCTCAATTTTCAAAATTTCCTTTTCTGTATCCTCGTCAGGAGGTTGAGGATGAGTTTTGACTATCCTCTCGTTAAGAATTATTGGTTTCTCTGACATTTGAAAGTGAGATTGCTGCAAATCTTGAATGATTTTAACATACTCATCATTCTTTTTTCGAAGCTCTTCATTTTGTTTCTTTATCTCAACAAGTTGGTTTTTTTGAAATATAAATGTTTGAGATAAAGTGTTTGAGTCATTTAAGAGGCTACCAAATTGAATTTCTAATTTCTCACAAGTAGGGCATATATCAGAAATACTTACCTTTTCTGTTTCTGATTTTGCCATGAGATAGAGGTTGGCCTCTTCTTCCTTTTCTTACTCAGAGGATGACTCGTCACTATCATCCCAAGTAATCATCATGGATTTTTTTTTGTATGGAAATCTTCTTGTGTTCCTTTTGTTGAGAGGACACTCAGTTTTGTAGTGTCCCATCTTGTTGCATCCATAACAAGTTATTTGACTTTTGTCAATTTTTTCTTTTGGAGGAGGTCCTCTATTTTGTCCTCTTATGTTTATCATCCTTTGAATTAGGGGGTGTTGGTAGAAAAATTGTTGTTGTATTTGTTGTTGTTGTTGTTGTTGTGGTTGTGGTTGTCGTTGTTGTTGTTGTTGTCGTTGTTGTCGTTGTTGTTGTTATTATTATTATTATTATGAACTTTGTTAGAAGCAAACAATTAAAATTCCAATCTTTTGCATCCAACCCGATAGTAGTTTAGTATTTTCTTCAATCTAGGGTTGTCTAGTTGTTAGGAGAAGACTTGGCTTGTAGGATAAAGGTGGTTAATTCATTAAAAGTCTAGGGTTGTCAGGTTATTTGGGAAGATTAACTTGGAGGGTCAGGTGTTTTGCAATTCAATGTATTTGAATTAGTGGATTAAAGCTTCCTGAATGAGGGGACATGATGTAGCCAAATTAGAGGTGAACCTGGACAAATCTATGTGTCAAATTATTTATGATTTTATAGTTTGTTGCCTTTGAACCTGATTGCTTCTTATCTAAGTAATTCATGAAAACCAACTAACCTTCATCAATTTAGCCAAAAGTTATCAACATTGGCGAACACAATTCAACCTCTTTCTCGTGTTTACACCTTCAGTAAAAGCTCAAGAAGCATTGAGGTCGAGATTGAGTTCTTATGGGAAAACGAGTTCTTTGTTTGTTTTCCCTTTTCAAAAGCTTCACTCATAATTTTTGTTTTGTAACTATGCTTAGGTAGACCTCTGACTAATTACATTTTATTTAATTTTAAAATTAATCTATGGTTTGTATGACCTAACCTTTTGTGCCAAATTAGTTTCTCTTCATTTTCTGACATAAAACACTTAACTTCTTGTTGTTCTAGACTAGACAAATTTATCTCATAAATTTTGTTTTGTCTTTGTAACACCCCAATTTTCAAAGCGAGGGTGTATTTTTTTTCAAAAGAAATTAAAATAAAACAGAGAAACAAATAAGGAAAACACCTTTGGATAATTATATAAGTAAATATAATTGATACGCAGCGGAATAGTTTTTGAAATATGAATCCAAAGTATTTATACAACAGCCAGTGATACATGGAATCCATTAACATAAGATGTCATGCTGACAATATTTGTAAAGATACAATCTTCCAACTTAAAATAAACGCAATCCAAAATAAAGACATCTGTTCCCTCTATGCCAACCTAATCTGATCATTCTACCAAAAAAAACTATACACCCTGAATGATCTCCACGCGCCCCGTAATATCCTCCTTACATAGCTCCAGTCAAGCATTCTCATCTACATTCCCATCCGTAGGGTACGAACCGGTAGGATTGTCCTGGCTCTCATTTGAGGGCAAAACCCAGATTTCCATAATAGTTGTAAAGGGTCACCAACCGAAATTAATAGTTAACACATAACATTTAAGTTTTTAAATGCACAAATAACCTTTCAACTTAGCATGCACCTAAAAAGGGTTTTCCATATGCTAAAAGTTCATATAATGCTTACCAAATGAAAATGAAATCAAAATAAGTCTCAAATCAATCAAGTAATAAACAACGGGCCAATCCATTGATAAACCAATTGAGCAATCGATCATCTAACTCAAAATAAGAATTTCCACTAAGCCAATCGATTGTGATCATCTTAGTTACCACTATCACTATGAATTGCCTGAGCATACCCTGACTCTATCCACGACAATCGTTAAGTAAATGCAGATATTAAAAGATTCCCCATTTTTAATACTCATTTAACTTAAACGATTTTCACAACAAACATTACGTAAACAAGACATTAAGAGATTCCCCATTCTTAATACTCATTTAACTTAAACCATTTTCACAAACACACATTAAGTAAACAAGACATTAAGAGATTCCCCATTCTTAATACTTATTTAACTTAAATGATTTTCACAAACACACATTAAGTAAACAAGACATTAAGAGATTCCCCATTCTTAATACTCATTTAACTTAATGGTTTTCAAATTCCACACAAAACAAACTCAAACATATTATCAAATCCAATTCACAACTCACACTAAAACACATCAATTTATTTCTCCACAAAATCCAACATACACATATCAAATTTCATCATTATTAATTAAGAACACGTCAAATACGACGAACACAAATCAACACAACCCACCACTCAAATACAACAAGTTTCATTTACCCAAAATCATACATAAATGAGTTTAAATTCATTTTCCACGAAACATTACTTTAACCCTAACAAAATTCTTTTCCACACAACCATAGATAACGCCCTAAATGCAAACTAAAAGTTTGGAAGGAGCCCTTACCTTCACATTAGCTTTAACGTGCGATTAGGGTACCGCGAGTAAATCCTGTAAAATCTCCGCTCGCAACGTCGCTTCCAAAGTTGGTTCCCTAGCACCGTAGCGGGGTAGTGAACAACTTTCCCTTCTATCTCTTTGCGAAACGGAACTTAGATCTAGATGAAACGGGGAGGTTTGTGTTTGATGGTTTTGAAATCCCTAACTTCGTTTTCGAATTCGAGAAGGAGGAAGAAGCTGAGAAATCCTTGTCTTTTCACCCCAAGCCATGGGTTTCTCTTTTTGAACTAAAGGAAGCAAGAAAATGAAGGGAAAGGAGGGAGAAGGAGACGGGATCACGAGGCAGGGAGGAGGAAACGTTTTCCTTTCTTTTCTTTTCTTCCCCTGTTTGCCATATTCATTCTCTCTCCCTTCCTTTTCTAACTTCTTTCCAATATATATATATATATATATATATTTATTACATACTTATTTATATGTATTACTTACTATATATATATATATATATATGCATATTACTTATAATATATATTCATATATATATATATATATATATATATATATTATAATTAAAACTAACCCAATAAATATCTAACAACTCTCACACCCATCACTTCACTCCCATCTCATTCTAATTTGATAAAATATCTACTCTCATCGCAACTCAATTGACAGATAAATTTTTCTGCAACCCGAGATATTTTTAACAAAATTGCCCGGTATTAAATCCTTCGTAACGTAAATAAATTATTTTCCGACAAATAATTTTAATCCAATTTCTAAAAATACATATTTGGCATTTAACTCACTACATACCAAAAACTGGGCTAACAGCCTAAGAAATTCCACACAAAATACCCTAAAATTGTATAATTTAGGATTTAAAACTACGGGTCTTACAGTCTCTGACCTATAAATAGTATAGATTCATCCTTCTAACTAATTGCCTTCCATGTTTTTTTGATTAAATATAATACCATAATTATTATCACTTAAATAACTAATACATAATAAATTATGCTAAGACCTTTAATAAACAACACATCTTTAATAGAAGGGGAGGTACCATTTTCAACAATACCTTGACCAATGATCTGACCTTTTTGATTTCCTCCAAAAGTCATTGTACCCTTTTTTCTCAATGTTAGTTTTTTGAACATATATGTTTCTCCCGTCATGTGTCACAAGCATCCATTGTGTAGGTACCATGATTGGTGTTTTAATTTGATTGCTGAGGACATCTGCAACATAGATAATTTTGTTCTTAGGTACCCAAATTTGGTTGGATTCTAGTTTGCTTGCATTGAAAGATTCTTATATTTCCTTGTATATAACATATTCTCCATCAAACAGATGTTTTGTTCATGTTTCCTCCAATAGTTTCTTCACTGAATCAAGACATGTTACCATTGGATCTTTCCTCAAATTGTGTAAAGTGCTCAACCTTGAGACTAAGCTCTGATGCCAATTAAAGGTACTATAATACCTCAATTTTTTCTGAATAATTAAAAATTATTTTAATAATAATATATTTAATAAATATTTTATAATTATTATCAAAAATCTAAAATAATCATTATTTTACAAAAAAAAAATAATTATAAAACAAAAAAGAAGTTGTGAATGACAACAACACAAATGTAAGAAAAAGTTTCTTTCATTTGATCTGCCATTTTCATTTTACTTGGTGCCAACACAACACACCAACGCAGTCACAACCAACACACATCAACACGCCTCTTTTCTGTCGAACACCAAAACAACTTTTTATGTAAACACGTTTCCTTGTATATGTTATTCTTTTATCTTGTTTATCTTATTAAGATCCCTGTTATAAATTGGTTATTTGACTAATTTGATTTATTTTGTAACTTAATAAAGAAATTAATTGTAACACATAGAAAAGATAGAAGACATTATTTTCCTTAATCGTTTAAAAATTGTTACAAAAAGAGAAAGAAAAAAAAAATAAAAGAGAGAGTTTAAAAATCGGTTTGAAATAATTTTTTTTTTGGTGTAGGTTGGAAATTTGAAATATGTTTTCACAGTTTTTTTTTTGCACTGCTTCGTTCTCTGTTTCAAGTTCATACACGTTTATGTTTTGGTCCAACTGTTACTCTTTTCAACCTCAAAGATGTTAATTACACATAATTACTGCATTTATTCTTTTTAATTATTATTTGCTATATTTATTATACTTAACATAATTAGCTAGCAATAAATATCATTTATTTTATGTTATAATATTTTTTTTAAAAAAATAGGTTAAAAAAGAATTACATTTGTAATTAGTATTAAAATATTTTTTTTTTCTATTTAATAGATTAAGTTATATTTTTCTTTTTGCTTTTTTATTTTTATATTTATTACTAATTTTATTTCAAAGAATCATATAGATTTATTTAATATTTAGTATTTTTTATTTAATAAAGGAAATAAAAATAAAATTATAAAAAAAAGTTTATTAAAAATTAACTAGATGTGACATCTTTTTAATCTTTGAGTTTATTAGAACAAAAATTTTGACAACTTTGTGGTTCTAAATTTCATCTTCACAAATAAATTAATAAATTAAAATCATAACCAAATTAATAAGAAAAAATTATTAAAAGTTAACTAAAAATAACATCTTTTAATCTCGGAGTTACATAACACATATTATATATTTTGATAGCTCTAATTTTTTATTTATAAATAAATAGATCTAAAATCAAAGTTTTTTAAAATTTAATTAGTTATATGTTTTTTCTTTCATCTTGGAGTTGTTACGACACAAGTTAAACTATTTGTTGGTTTTGAAACTCAATCTAAACGTAAATAAAAAATATTAAAAATTCTTAAAAGGATTAAATTAGATGTGACATCTTTTTACTCCTTGAGTTTTGAGACACAAGTTGTACAATTCGATCATCTTAAAATTCATATTTTAAATTAATTATTTAAATCAAGCAAGTTTTTTTATGTTCGTCAAAACTAACTTTTTTTTAAATAACAAAATAAAATTTATTTAAAAGAAATCAACACATCCACATTTTCTAGATAACTGTATTTTAAATAACTTTGATTTCTCCAGAGCACCAAGAGATACGTAGGAGCAAGATCACACTCTTGTCAAGCACAACAATAATGGTATTTTTAGATATGTTTAAGTTTATTTAATTTTGTACAATTAATTATAGATAACTGTATTTTAACGGATGTCATAGGGTGCTAATACCTTCCCTATGCATAATCGACTCCCGAACTCAAAATCTGGTATCAAAGACCATTTTTTTATCCTTTTTATTTTTTAAGGGTTTCTCAATATTTTCCCTCTTTTAAAAATAAATTTTGGTGGCGACTCCATTGAATTCGAGGAAAACTCGAAAATTTAGGCCGCGACAGCTGGAGACTCCACTGGGGACATTTAGAGAGTCAAGCCTAACAAATTAATTATGCATAATAGGACCGTATAATACAAGTAAGAAGAACACGCAAACAATCGTAATAGGACCGTATCATTACACAAATAGTCCATCAAGAAAATATCATATTCAAAGGTCAAAATCACTCAAGGAAAATCAATAGATTTCACTGTAACATCAAATTGTCTAAGAGAAATTATCACCACACACGATACATATTAATAACAACAAAACAATTACAATAAAATGCAATGCTATGCATGAGCTTAGACTTTATTTCACAATGTGGTACCATTATAACTTTGAAGTACTTGGTTAGGAGGCTTGATACTATGCCACCATTCCGATGGATGGACAATTCAAATTGGCCTTATCCTCATACATCCCTTCAACTCAACCCGATACACATATACGTGACAGTCGAGGTAAACACGTGTTGTATGGCAGCTCCCGATATTTGGAGTACTACCTCCAAGTCACCTAGGAATTCCCCACCCGAATACCTCCAAGGTTTAACAATCTTGCCTTAAGACTCAACAGCAGACCGCCACGATCAGGCTCATTCAGTTGTACTTCCCCGAAATCACTAGGCTTGTCCGGCTATACCTAAAATGCAATGTTATGCATGAGCTTAGACTCTACTTCACAATGTGGTACCATTCTAACTATGAAGTACTTGGTTAGGAGGCTTGATACTATGCCATCATCCCGGTGGACGGACAATTCAAATTGGCCATGTCCTCATAGATCCCCTCAACTCAACCCGAGACACATATACGTGACAGTCGAGGTAAATGTGTGTTGCATGGTAGCTCCCGACATTTGGAGTACTACCTCTAAGTCACCTAGGAATTCTCCACCCGAATACCTCCAAGGTCTAACAATCATGCCTTAAGGCTCAACAGCAGACCTCCACGATCAGGCTCATTCAGTTGTACTTCCCTGGAATCCCTAGACTTGTCAGGCCCTGCCTATATGATGACAAAATAATCTTCACTTCACAATTTCTCAATATTTATTTTCTCCCCTCGTTGGCCTATGATACTTCATTAAGAACCGTTATCTCAAACACAAACTGAAATCACAATTATTTCACCAACTATAGGGTTACTTCAATATTCTCATCACAAATTCACATCCCTATCATTAATCATATCTCATCACATAAACTCATCACAAATTTATAGCATCACTATCATTAAGCATACATCATCACATAGGCTTGTTTCAAATTTATAACATCGTAATTATTAATTATACATCATCATAATCACATAAAAGTATCAAAATAAATTCACTTTTTATTATCACATCACATAAACACGTCTAATCAAACATATACATAAAATTCATTTAACATCTAATATCACAATAACATCAAATATCAAATATTTAATAAAAATAATCAAACATCACAATAATATCCAATACCACACATTTAACGAAGTTAAATCAATCAACACCTTATAAATATTTCTATTCCATATTTTAATATCACAGTTTCCATATTTTAACGTTAATTAATTTTTCATTCAAAGGGCTACTGCCGTACGTAGCAAGATCGAATAAATCATTGGGAAATACGGTTTTCCCGTTCATCTCAAATTATATTATACTCATGAATTCAAACGCTCTCTCACTCCTTACCTTATCTTGGCGCTTTCACACACGAATACGATTCCACAAGCAAACAACCTTTGTTCATTGACTCTTTGTCCTTCAATCGATCTAACTCGATAATTTATAGGTAAACGTTAAAAATAAATTATGAGAAGATATTTTAAAAACTAAATTCGAAATTCGGTCAAAGAAAATTACCATAAGTCAGAAACCCAATCAGTGGATAATATAGCCACTTTTCACAAGGTCGTTTTGGCGCTTGGTTTCACTAAAATCGGATTTACTGTGAAGGAGAACGGTGCAAAATAACGAATTCTACAAACGAAGAAGTTGAGTATTTTAGAGAGAAATTGGGGTTGTTAAAAATTTGGAAAATTATATTTAATTGACGAGTTAAATGAATGAAATAATATACTCAAATTTGAGCAAAAATGGAGAAAGTTTTCTTAAACAATTATCGATCACCGGTGTCAAACGATAGAGTTATTTGGGGTTGTGTTTCCTCTTTGATTTTACGTTTGCCCTTCCAACTCCCTTCCACTTTTTTGTTTGTTTTATTTTATAAACTATTAGGGTTCATACATGAATTAAACCCATCAGTCTCCTTTTAGGTTTTACAAGTTTTATTTTATTTTATTTTTTTTAAAACACAATTTCATTAATAAAGCATTATTACTATTTCAAAACTAATTATTTATAAATAAAAATGATTAATCTTTTAAAATACATTAATAACCAAAAATCTCATATTTAAAATAATCCCTATAATAATATTTATTTTTTTTCAAATACTCAAATTAAAATATTACCATCATTAGAGAATAGTCCAAATTATAAAATAAATAAATATAACATCAACACTTTATATTAATTACTAAATCTTAATAAATATATATAAAATCACAATGTCATAACAAGTATATAAAAATAAATTAAATAAAACACAATATCACTACTATCTCAAGATAATTATTTATAAAATAATAACTAAAAGTAGAAAATAGTTATAATTAATTGAAATATAACTACGTGCATACTGAACATCAGTCAAGTGCACCTAAAAGTATTACATTAATTGGGTACAAGTATATACACGTAAAATCGTATGAAATATTTTTCTTTAAAATATATATATATATATATATATATATTACACTAAAATACTATTATTTTTTAAAAATATATCAAATAATAAAATATAATATTTATTATTTATATCACTCATGTAATCTAAGATTTATAAAACTAGCACATCATAGAAATCACCTATATAACAAAAATTAATCAGAAAAATTTAGTATCATATATTCTAAAATAATTTTAATATTAAATTAATTATTTAAAATCGTAGTTAACTAATAAAACAGTTTAATATAAAATTTAGGGTGTTACACATGTCTTATTTAAGTGGACAATGGGATCGAAAAAAAGAAAAGCTTTACTTTTAAAGTTTAAGCATTCTGATTTGAAAAGCTTAAGAGGTATCAACAATCAAATGAAAATTATACAACGTGAGCGTTTCTTTCACAAATATGAGAAGATCCTAAATCTCTTGGAAATGAATGTGCAAACAGGGGCCCTCACGGAATTGGCTCAGTATTACGATCCTCTCTTAAGGTGTTTCACGTTTCAAGGTTTTTAGTTGGCTTCGACATTAGAGGAATTTGAACAAATATTGGGTTACTCCCTAGAGAGATGAAATCCATATCGATATACTGGGCAAACACCAAATTTGGGCACAATTGCTGAAGTGTTGAAAATCGACATAAGAGAGTTGATAAGTACAAAAGAGGAAAAAGGAGTTATTCATGGGTTTTCAAGAAAATATCTAGAGCAAAAGTGCCAAGATTTAGCCGTTAGAAAAGAATGGAGTACTTTTATAGATGTTTTGGCTCTCATTATCTATGGTATTGTTTTATTCCCAAACTTTGATAACTTTGTAGATTTTGCTGATCAATGTCTTCTTAGCTGTTAACAAAGATGAACAAAATCCAGTTCCCGCGGTTCTTGCTGATGTATACTACTCTCTACATATGCGATACGAGAAGAGGGGGGGAACAATTTTGTGTTGTGTTCTAGTGTATTATATTTGGTTTGTGTCTCATATGTTCAAGAAAGGGTATCATGTTGGGGTTAAGAGTAATCGTGAATGGACTCAGAGTATAGCTGACCTTAATGGGAATACAATTTCATGGTACTATAGAGAACAAGGGGTGGAAGAGGTAATATGCCAATGCGAAGATTTTCCAAATGAACCTATCATGGGAACAAAATGATGTATTAATTACAATCCAATGGTAGCTCTAAGACAACTTGGTTACCCCATGTTGGATAAACCAAATGATAAGTCACTAGAAGCTTTTGTTTTGCACAATACAAGTATAGTAGACCCACTAATGTTGAGAAGGATAACTCGAGCTTGAGAGTTGATCAACAAAAAAGGAAAAGTACTCAGATGTAGAAGTTGCAGCACAAAAGAACCCTATAAACAAAGGGTAAAGAAAATAATCCAAGAAATCAAGTTGCCTTTCCACAATACACCCTCAAATGATCAGGACATGCCTGAACCTACCCTTGTTACAAATGAAGAAATAGAGGAGAAAAAAGATCTATAAGAAAAGTTAGAAAAAGTCTCCCAAGAGAACGAGAGCTTACGATCAAAAAACACGTGTAAGAGTCAGTTTATAAAAAGAAGCAACAAGAGGTTGAAAATTGAAAAAGAAAATAAACTTGACATATAAGATTGTTAGAGAGGCGCAAATGAAGAGTTAGATGTGCGAACGCAAGAATAGAATGCAGTTATTGAAGAGGCCTATATGTGGAAGCAGTTGTGGACAAAATCAACAAGCTCTGAGAAGAACATAAAAAAGGAGTTTGAAGATTTAAAGAAACAAACTGAAAGAAATGGTAGCTAAATACGAGTGTCAAGTAAGGAATGAGAGCCAACAAAAGGAAGAAATTGAAGAATTACTCTCAAAACACCAAGATGCACTAAAGACATAAATGGAAAGTTTTAGTGAGTTGAAGAATTGCATTGATTATCAAGAAAATATCTATAAGGACTTTAAGGATGAAACCATATATTGGGAGGAGCGTTTCATGGTGTTGCTTGGACAATTGAAGAATCAAGATATTTATAAAGAGTTGGAAGATAAAGGAAAGCATTGGAAAGATTGTATTTTCAAAATTGGCAATGCTAGCTAATCAGGCAATCATAAGAATCCCAAAACACCCAAGAGAGATTGATGCAGTAATGCATCCACTCAATACTCTAATCAAAGTCTACTAGTTCGTTGAATATTGCAAACATTTGGTAGAAGAATTGGTGGAGAGGATTGGTTGTCCTATTGAAAGAGATGATTGAAATACCATAGTCCATTTAATTTTTAATTTAAATGCGATGTACTTTTTTTTTCTCTTCTTTAAAAGATTTTCTGTTTTGTTTACCGATTCCCATATTTCTTCTTCACTAATAATTCGTGTTTGTTAAAATTTACGTAAGACTTATGATTCCCCAACATCCAAATGTAAAAAAGATAATACTTCCATTTTCATTCCATTCATGTTTAATACATACTCATAATTTAAAAAAAAAATAGAAAAATCAATAAAGTTGTTTCCCTGGCATCCTTATCGGACTCGTGCAAACTCAAAGATCATGGAAGAACTTGAGCAAAATCAAGAAGTGATGAGAGTGGATATCAACCAATTGAAGGACAAGGTTGATCAAACCTTAGAAGCTATACAAGCTTTGACAAGGAAGGGAAGTACATAGGAGAATCCTCCGACTGCAAATGAAGAACACCGAACCACTCATTCTCACCCATCAGGCTTTACCCCGACTACCCAACAACTTCATTCAACAACTATACAATTTTCTATGTACGGTCTCCCACCCGATTATACTCTACCTTTAGTCATCAACCCCATGGACAACAACCCAAACCACTCAACTATCAACCCCCAAAACCTAAACCAATCACAAACCCCATCTCCTCTAGGCTACGTGCCACCCCAAAATGCTTTACCATCAGAAAATATTCCATATATTGCACCCCAAGTACCCCATTTAATGCTAATGGGAATTGGCATCAACCTCGCATTGGGGATGATACACAATCAAAGGAAAAATTCCATGTCTTAGAAGAGCAAATAAATGCAATTGAGGGACATAATGTTTATCCATGTCTTAGAAGCTTTCAATATGTGTTTGGTTTCCGATGTGACTATCCCTCCAAAATTCAAGGTTCCTGACTTTGACAAATACAAAGGCAACACGTGTCCTAAAAATTATCTAACTATGTATTGTAGAAAATGGCTTCTCATGCTCATAACGATAAACTTCTCATTCACTTTTTCCAAGACAATTTGAGTGGGGCATCGTTAAGTTGGTATATGCATCTTGAGCGAAATCGAATTCGTTCATGGAAAGACCTAGCTGATGCCTTATTAAGACAATACATGTACAACATTGACATGGCCCCTGATAGGATCCAATTGCAAAATTCATTGAAAAGGACACTGAAACTTTCAAAGAATACGCACAACGGTGGAGGGAAATGGTATCACAAGTATAACCTCCTTTATCTGAAAGAGAAATGGTTGGTATGTTTATGGATACTCTCCTGCCGCCTTTTGATGATAAGATGGTTGAGAGTATGTCATCAAACTTTTCTGATCTGGTCATGATAGAAGAAAGGATAGAAAGTGGGATGAGAAGTGGCAAGATCGTATGTGCAACAACTGGCATGTAACGACCCCAGGCGATATTCACAAAAAAGAAAGAAGGGGATGCCAATGCTGTAATGGTAAACCCCAAAGTTCCTATTTTCCGTCCTTCAATTCTTATTGACCCCCAAACTTCTTGCCCCCAATATCACAAACTCCTTACATTCCTTAACCATATGTGGCCGCAACCACACAAGCTTCATACCCTCAATATCACCCTTCAAGACCACCTTTTTATCAACCACCACCTACTGCATTTTCTCAACAAAATCAATGGAACCAAAATTCAATCCCGAATCACTACACACCACCAGTTAATCGAGAAAAAAGGATAACCATTTGGACCCAATTCCCGTCACGTACAACCAATTGTTGTCTCACTTACTTCAAAATTCAACGCTTGAACCACCATTTCCAAAATGGTACAATCCAAATGCCAAATGTGAATACCATGCAGGAGCCATTGGGCATTTTGTTGAAGATTTCAAAGCCCTAAAATATAAAGTGCAATAATTGATTAATGCTTTGTCGGGCCACGGGGATGCCTTCAAGGAGGACGGTCCTTGAAGGAGGACGGTCCGAACATAGGGAGTAATCCTTTGTCGGGCCACGGGGATGCGTCTATCAATGTCATTGAAGATATGATAGACCAATATGCAAAAGATGATCATGTGTTGACCATGGGGTCTTGTATGGAAAATAATATATCTTTCCCAAAACCATTGGATATCCTTTACAAAAAATAGAATCTTAAGCCAACTCCTAGCAGACCAAATGCAATAATTGTCCAAGCACCAACCCCTTTTCCTTAAGGAAACACCAAGGTGGTACCATGGAATTACGAAATCACATCCTAGTTGGCCAATCATCAATCAAGTGATGGTTGTGAACCAAAAGGAACAGATGTCACTAACATTTCAGGGATTGGTGGAATGACTTGGAGTGGTCAAGTATACACTCCTGAACAACTTAGAAAAAATAAGGTTCATGGAGAAAAAGGGAAAGAAGTTATGTATCATGCCATAAAAGGACAAGAGACTAGTAAAAAGACGGTGTCTGAAGAAGAAGCTAATGAATTTTTGAAGTTTATCAAGCAAAGTGAATATAAAGTGGTGGATCTACTAAATCAAACGCCTTCTAAGATATCAGTTCTCTCTTTGTTATTGAACTATAAATCACATATAAAGGCACTGATGAAAGTTTTAAATGAGGCCCATGTTACTCACGATGTCACCGTCGATCAGTTTGATGGAGTTGTCGGTAGCATCACTGCTAGTAGTTGTCTGAGTTTTAGCAATAACGAATTACCAGCTGAAGGGACAGAGCATAATAAAGCACTGCACATCTCTGTGAGGTGTCACGATCCTATTCTGGCACGAGTACTAGTAGATAATGGTTCATCGTTAAATGTCATGCCTAAATCAACACTATAAAAACTATTTGTTGAGGGAGCCTGTTTGAAGTCTAGTGCTTTGGTGGTGAAAGCATTCGATGGATCTAGAAGACAAGTTATTCATGAGATTGACCTGCCAATTCAAATCGGACCCCATATCTTTGGGATAACCTTCCAAGTGATGGACATTAAATCGGCGTATAATTGTCTTTTATGGAGATCGTGGATTCATGTTGTTGGAATAGTGACATCCACCCTCCATCAAAAGCTAAAGTTTATAGTGAACAATAAGTTGGTAAAAATATTTGGGGAAAAAAATATGATAGTAAGTCATTTATCTTCTACAGGCTACATTGAAGACACGGAGGAAGCCATATAGACTTCTTTTCAAGCATTAGAAATTGCCAATGTTGTCTTCATGGGTGAGGGATATCGTTTAAAAGAACCAAAACTATCTATCTTGTCATTGAAGTCTACCAAATCCATGTTAAAAGGAGGAGTTTTTGTTAATTTGGGGAATTTGATAGAAATACCAAAAAAATAACAATAGGTACGAGTTGGGATATGTACCCACTCAAGCTGATAAAAAAAAGGTTGCGAAGGAAAAAAGAGAAAACAAGATGACCCATTGGGAAAACGGAATACTAAATTCACAGAGGATTCCTTCAAAGTACTGGTATAATATATGTTGATCAAGTGGTTGTTGCAGGATCATCGAGTTTCTCGTGTTCGTTAATTCATGTTCAAAGTAATTATGTATTTTTAACTCCTTTTGCTCTGCCCAAGGCTATAAGGATAACTAATTAGTGCATATGTATTTCAATTCCGTACTTATTATCAATAAATGCATTTTTGAATTCTCCAACTATTTTGTTTTTCACTTTTCTTTTTTGGCAATCCTTATTCATATTTTCTTGTTCCCTTTTTCATCTTAATTTAAACAATGCAAAGTCGTTGAAAATAGTAGCGCTAGAACCCTTTCTTGTAATTTTGAACGCCCAATTAATCACGCTAACGAGGATTATGAAGACGATTGTGAGCCTCCTCTGGAAATAGAAAGATTAATTGAACAGGAAGATAAAATAATCCAACCCTATCAAGAACATGTTGAGGTGACCAATTTAGGGAATGAACATGATAAGAAAGAAGTTAAAATTGGTATGTCTATGAAAGAAAGTGAACGAGAAAATTTGGTTAACCTTTTATTTGATTATGTGGATGTCTTAGCATGGTCATATCAGGATATGCTTGGGCTAGATACTAACATTGTTGAAAACAAGCTACCACTCAAGCCTGCATGTACTCCAAATAGACAAAAATTGAGGAGGATGAGACATGATATGTCACTTTAAATTAGAGAAGAGGTCAAAAAGCAATTTGAGGCTGGTTTCCTAGTAGTAGCAAAATATTCTCAATGGGTTGCTAATATTGTCCCAGTTCCAAAAAAGGATGGAAATGTTCGAATGTGTGTTGACTATCGGGACAAGTTACTTGGGTTTATTGTTAGTCAAAAGGGATAGAAGTGGACCCATATAGAGTAAGATCAATACAAGAAATGTCAGCTCCACGCACGTAAAAAGAAGTTCGTGGCTTTTTGGGTAGAGTGAATTACATTTAGAGGTTTATATCGCATCTCACCGCTACATGCAAGTCGTTTTTCAAATTGTTGCACAAAGAACAAAAGGTTGAATGGAATGAGAATTGTCAAAAAGCTTTAGAAAAGATTAAGCAGTACTTATCAAAACCTCGCGTCTTAGTACCTCCTGTTCCTGGGAAACCGCTTATTATGTACTTAATAGTACTTAATGAGCCAATGGGTTGTGTACTGGGACAACATGACGGATCTGGTAGGAAAGAACATGTTATTAATTATTTGAGCAAAAAGTACACCAATTGTGAAACAAGGTATTCACTACTTGAACGAACATGTTGTGCATTGGCATGGGCTGCTCGTCAGTTGAGGCAATACATGTTATGTCATACAACTTGGTTGGTGTCTAAAATGGACCCAATTAAGTACATCTTTGAGAGACCTGCTCTTACTGGAAGGATTGCCTGTTGACAGATGTTGTTATCAGAATACAATTTGGTATATGTTACACACAAATCTATCATAGGAAGCACATTAGCAGAGTATTTGGCCCAACAACCGATAGAAGATTATCAATCAATGCAGTGTGAATTCCCCGATGAAGGAATACTGACTTTATTTGAAGAGAATGAATCACCTGATAAATAAAAATGGATGTTGGTGTTTGATGGTGCCTCTAATGCGTTAGGGCATGGAATTGGAGCGATTTTGATTTTCCCATAGAACCAGTTCATTCCATTTATGGCTAGGTTGTGTTTTGACTGTACAAACAATATTGCAGAATATGAGGAATGTGTTATGGGAATTGAAGCAACTATCAAATAAAATGTAAAATTTCTTGAGGTATATAGAGACTCATTGTTGGTCATCCATCAGACTAAATGAGAGTGGGAAACACGAGATTCCAAATTGATTTCGTATCACACCCATATCAAAGAATTGACAGAACACTTTGAGAAGATTACTTTTCACCATATCCATCGAGAAGAAAACCAATTAGCTAACGCTTTGGCCACATTGTCGTCAATGTTCAAAATAAGCCTTGATCAGGACGTGTCGGTCAGAAAAATTCAACAAAGAGACAAACCTGTTAGACATTAGTCTTCCTAATCATGATTTTGACATAATTAACAAACATACAATGTTCATGCATCATTTGATAAAACTAACGTTTTGAACCAAGTTACATTTCAGGAAAAACAAGCAATCACTTTACACTTGGACACAAGCATGGAATACAAGGAATCAAGCAAAAAGTTCAGAATGTGCTAAAGAAAGATGCAATTCCATCTAGTGTCATTAGTGGTTGTAGTATTTAGTTGTTAGACTTAATCAATGTGATTTCATGCTTAAGTTTTTGCCAAGTTAAAATGAAATCTTAAAATTAACAACTAATCAAATCGATTAGCAAGTCAATCAAGGAATCCATTGTGCAATCGATTGCTTGACTCAGAATTAGAGTTTTCACTTAGAACATCGATTGGGAAATCGATTCATTAAAGGATTTTAGTGAAAACTGAACTCTGGGTTAAATCAATCGATTGGACAATCGATTAGCACTTCAATTGAGAAATTGATTTTGATACTTACAGAGCCGAGCTAATACTTTGCAAATTGATTCAGAAAACTCTTTTTCATCAGACTTGGCCTCTGTAACCAACCAATCGATTGGACAATCGATTGGGACATCAATTGTGAAATCGATTTATTAAATCACAGAGACAACCACTTATTGAAACAATCGATTGGCAAATCGATTGTGAAAATGTTTTTTATCTGTTTGTGCCTCTGTGATCAATCAAATCGATTGAGACATCAATTGAAAGTTGTTTCTTAACTTGCAAGATATATACTAATCGATTAGGTAATCGATTGGATAAATGACATGTTTAAATCATACATCAGAAACATGTTCCTAGTCGATTGGCAAATCAATGTGTTCTAAATAGCTAAGTCATTGTAACAATTCGAATCGATTGGTAAATCGATTGGAATAAAACAACTGAATCATTGTCACCAGGCAAATCGATTGACGAATCAATTGGAGCAAAATACTAGAGTCATTGTGATCAGTCCAATCGATTGACAAATCGATTGGAGAAATTGTTTGAGTTACAGACGTTTGCCAAATCAATTATGAACAAATATGAATCGACTGAGGAATCGACTGTTTTGATCTCGTTGTTTGAACAAAACACCTATAGTCGATTACTCAATCGATTTGGATATGAACATGCTTCTGTTTATGATATAAGCATTAAAAGAATCGATTGGCAAATCGATTCAGTCATATGTTTTCAAGAATCAAGAAAAACAAGAACGTGATAATCGATTAGACAATCGATTATGCTGCTTTAAAACTGTCAAAACAATCGATTGAATTGTTGTTTTTCTTAACATATATAAGCTGACTCAAATCACTTTTTCTCATAACTTTGGAAACCTTTTGATAACCTTTGATAGAACTTTGATATAACGGTTGAATCACTTTGAACACACGTTCTTTATCACACTGAGATCTGGAAAAACACTTTAAGAAAAAGAATTGAAAACACACACTAAACACTATCTTGGCAAATCCTTATTGTGTGTATTTCATAGTTTGATTGAGTCGCATTCTTTGTTAGATCTTTGATCTTCTGTCATCTTTGTAAACAACATTTTGTAAAGAAAGTTCTGTGAAAACCCAGTATAGAAACTGGTAACTATCTTGGTTGATGAAGGTGTTCATCTACAAGAAGTTTCACTATGATCTTGGGAGAGCTTGTTGATTAGCTCGAGGGATACAGTGGCTGCGCAATAGAAGCGAGAGAGAGTTTTAAGATAGAGGCTGAAATCGGTTCGATTTTGGGACTGGATGTAGGCTGTCATACTGACAGCTGAACCAGTATAAATCTTGGTGTACAATTCTCTAACCCTTTCTCTTTATTTCAATATTGCATGAATGCTGAATCTTGAATGCATGTGTTAGCAAAATTCTATCTTGACTAATATTGCTTAAATGGTTGAATTGGCATGTTTGTATGTTGATTAATCTATTGAACAGTTACTGTATCTGCTGCACTCGTTATTAGACAATACATGTGATTGTGAATTTTCGTTTAGGAATTAACCTTGGGACTGTGATTGATAACTTGTTTAATAAAATTGTATTTGTTAAAGTGATTAGCAATCTTGTAAGAATAGTGTATACACTTCATATAAATTTTAACAAATAGAGGTCATAAATTACCTACAAAACCTACATATTGCTTATCAATAAAACAAGAGTTTGATGGCAAGCCGTGGTTTTATGAAATCAAATCATATGTTAAGAATAAGGAATATCCATCAGGTATTTCAGATAGCGACAAAAGGGTTTTAAGAAGGTTGTCAATGAACTTCTTCTTAAATGGGGATGTGCTTTATAAGAGAAATCATGATATGGTTCTCCTCAGATCTATGGATAAAGCGGAAGCAGAGAAAATCATCCAAGAGGTTCACGAAGGTTCTTTCGGAACTCATGCAAATGGACACACAATGGCAAGAAAATTCTTAAAGATTGGCTATTATTGGTTGACCATGGAATCTGATTGCTTTAGTCACGTAAAGAAGTGTGATAAATGTCAGATCTATGCTGATAAAATACATGTACCACCCACTTCTTTGAATGTTTTAACATCACCATGGCCATTTTCAATGTGGAGAATGGATGTTATTGGACTCATCGAGCCTAAGGCTTCAAATGGACACTGGTTTGTCCTAGTAGCTATTGATTATTTCACAAAATGGATTCAAGCCGTTTCTTATGCCAATGTGACGAGAAATGTGGTTGTTAGATTCATCAAAAGAGAATTGATTTATCGATATTGCTTGCCAAATAAGATAATAACTGATAACGCGACTAATCTGAATAACAAAATAATGAAAGAGTTGTGTGATAGTTTCAAAATTGAGCACCATAATTCTTCTCCATATCGTCCAAAAATGAATGGGGCTATAGAAGCAGCAAATAAGAATGTCAAGAAGATCATACAAAATGACATGAAATGCTTCCCTTTCCATTACATGGCTATAGAACCTCTGTCCGTACCTCAACAGGGGCAACTTCTTTTTCATTGGTGTATGGAATGGAAGCGGTACTTCCCATCGAAGTTGAAATTCCTTCAATCAGACACCTGATGGAAACAAAACTAGAAGAGGCAAAGTGAGTTCAATCACAATATGACCAATTGAATCTCATAGAAGAAAAAAGAATGATAACTTTGTCTCATGGTTAGTTATATCAGAAAAGACTCAAAAAAGCCTACGAGAAAAAAGTTTGTCCTCAAGACTTTTGAGAATGAGACTTAGTGTTAAAGAAAACATTGCCCATAAAAAAGGATTCTCGGGGAAAGTGGACTTTGAACTACAAAGGACTTTCTCGAAATCGATTGCCCCAATCGATTGATGCAAGTTCAGAGTTCAGTTTTCACTAAAAACTTTCAGGAAATCGATTGGCCCAATCGATTGGCTTATTGGAAAATCTTATTTTGAGTTGGATAATTGATTGCTCAATTGATTTATAAATGTTTTGGTCAGTTATATATTATTTGATATTTGGAGAACTTATTTGATTTCATTTATATTTGGCAAGCATTATATGAACTCTTCGCATATGAAAAATCCTTTTAAGGTGCATGTTTAGTTGAGAGGATATTTTATGCATTTGAAAACTTAAATGTTATGTGTTAACTATTAATTTCGGTTGGTGACCCTTTACAACTATTGTGGAAATCTGGGTTTTGCCCTCAGATGAGAGCCAGGGTGATCCTACCGGTTTGTACCCTACGGATAGGAATGTAGATGGGAATGCTTGATTGGAGCTACGCTAGGAGGATCTCACGGGGCGCGTGGAGATCACTCAGCGTGTTTAGTTGTTTTGTAAAATGATTAGACTAGGTTGACACAAAGGGAACGAATGTCTTTCTTTTGGGTTGCGTTTATTTTAAACTGGAAGACTGTACCACTTTTGTTATGTAAATATTTTGAATTCATGGATTGAGAACTTTTTCCGCTGCTTGTAAATTATAACGACTTAATTACTTATCCAAAGGTGTTACCTTATTTATTTCTCTGTTTTATTTTAATTTCTTTTGAAAAAAAAATACACCCTCGCTTTGAAAAATGGGGTGTTACAAACAACCTCCTTATATGCATAATGAATTAATCATGCATATCTTATGTGCATATTTTATTTATACTCAACAACTTTTGTGTCACATTATTGATTGTAGGTTCGCATTAACACCACTATCGGGTTTGAATACAGAGGCTTGGAACTTGAGTAGTTGCTTCTCACAAATTGATTATAAAAATGATTATCGTGCTCTAAGAAAAACACTTAGAAAATATTTCTCATTGGCATAAGTGTTTCTCTCTTTGAACTCAAAAATGAATTTGGAATCTTGAGCTTGAGTTCTTCTACTCTTTTATGATTTTTTTGATGATCTTCTTCTTCTTCAACCTTGATTATCTATTTATAGATAAAATTATAGCTTTAATTTAGTCCTTGTTTAATTCTGAATTCTATTTGCATTCCTAACTTGGTCTACAATGATTTTATTAAAAAATTATTCTAAATAAGATGCTTTTTTAAAATATGTTCTTTAGCCAATTCTTTATTTTGGAATCCTATCTGAATAGTTCTTCTAGATTGGTTAAGTTAGTATTTTGTTCAAATTATGTTTGTAAATTCTTCAAATTGATATTGTTCATATTTTGTAGATTAAATTTATAATTCTTCATAAAGATATTGTTCGTATTATGCTCATATTGAGTTTGTAAATAATTCATATTAAATTTATCTAGAAAGACCATTAGGCTCATAGGCTAACTTTCTTGGACAAATATTATTCAAAGAGTGCGAGAAAGCAGAAAGAGTTAGAGTTTGTCCACCTATATCAATGAGACATCACAATGGTTGAGTATGTGGAAAAATTTAAAGAGTTTGTAAGTTTTTTTGTCCCATGCTCAGTATACCCTAGACGAAGAGTGAAAGATTAACTAGTTTGAATAGGGCATGAAACTAAATATCAGAGGCAATGTAAGACAGTTGGAGATCATAAGCTACTCCACCCTTGTGAAAAGGGAGCAAGGGGATAAGCACGCCAAATGACAACAACGAAAGGATTCCAACAAGTTAAATAAACAATTGAAGGTGAAGACTTCACAAGGAAAAATGAAAAAAAGTTCAAACCTCCAAATCTCCCTGTCCATGAATGTGCTCAAACTGTGGAAAAGAACATGGAGGGAAATGTTTAACAGGGATGAATGTTTGATATTTTTGCAAACAATTGGGGCATGTTGGTTCTATTTGCCCAGTCTACAAGAAGAAAAATGATGCCAAACCAAGTAAACCAAGCTCAAGGAGGGTCTATGCCCGTAATGGTAAGAAAGCCAAGGATAACAATCTGATTATTGGTACGTGTTTTGCAAATCAAGAACCCTTGATTATTCTGTTTGATACATGTGCATCTCATTCTTTTATATCATCTGATTATGTCATGCAACTCAATAATAATTTAGCAACTTTACCTTCAACCTTAGCAACCTCTTCTCTCACATGTTTTCAATAGCCTATTAGCTTTCTAGATATAGTCTTTCTAGTAGACATAGTTTGTATATCCCTTAAAGGCATATATATCTTTCTAAGTATGGATTGGATGTCAGAGAAGAGGAGACGTGGTCTATTTATGTTTCCTCCCAATGACTTCTTCACTAAATTCAGACATGTTGAACCTTTGAATTTTTCCATAAACACTATAAAGACATATATATCATTCTAAGTATGGATTGGATGTCAAAGAAGAGGAGATGTGGTCTATTTATGTTTCCTCCAACGGCTTCTTCATTGAATCTAGACATGTTGAACCTTTGAATCTTTCCACAAACACTATAAAGGGTCTCAGCCTTGAGACCAAGCTCTAATACCAATTGAAGGTATAAACAGGAGAAGAGATGTTGATTTGTGTTTGACTAAGTTGATAATTTTTTTATTTGATTAAATTGGTTCAGAAATAATGATTTACTTAAAGTAGAAACATTAAAAAAAAAAACTAAGGAGTGTAAGAATCAAGTGACACAAGTAATTTATCTTGGTTTGCCAGTAACTTGAATACATCTCGTCAATTCACTCAACAAGATTTAATCACTAATTCAATAACGTGAATTACAAAGGACTTGACCCTCCAAACTAGTCTTATCAAATAGCCAGAAAACCTTAAAATTTTGAGGAACACACTTTTTCCCTTACACATATGAATAAATTACATCATCACACTTTTTATTTGACCAAGGTCAACCCCTTAAAATGCAAGACACTCCAGCAACAAAAATGCAATAGAGTTGCTCAACACTAAATCATCCAAGAGGATTACAACACCAATTAGAAATTGAATGATCCACACCACATGTTCCCTTCCGAGCATATTGAATCAGCTTCACAACATGCTTTTAATTTGAGCTATAACTCCCTGACAGTCAACCACGACGACCAAACAAATGTTGCCCATATGACACATGTAACACCCCGTTTTTCAAAGCAAGGGTGTATTTTTTTTTCAAAAGAAATTAAAATAAAACAGAGAAATAAAAGAGGTAATACATTTGGATAAATAATCAAGTCATTATAATTTACAAGCAGCGGAAAAAGTTCCCAAAATATGAATTCAAAATATTTACATATCAAAAGTGGTACAATCTTCCAGTTTAAAAATAAAGGCAACCCAAAAGAAAGACATATGTTCCCTCTGTCAACCTAGTCTGATCATTTTAATAAACAACTAAACACCCTGAGTGATCTCCACGCGCCCCGTGAGATCCTCCTAACGTAGCTCCAATCAAGCATTCCCATCCGTAGGGTACGAACCGGTAGGATGATCCTGGCTCTCATTTGAGGGCAAAGCCCAGATTTCCACAATAGTTGTAAATGGTCACCAATCGAAATTAACAGTTAACACATAACATTTAAGCTTTTAAATGCATAAAATATCCTTTCAACTAAGCATGCACCTTAAAAGGATTTTCCATATGCGAAAAGTTCATATAATGCTTGCAAAATGTAAATGAAATCAAATAAAGTTCTCAATCCATCAAGTAATATATAACTGACCAAAACACTGATAAATCAATTGAGCAATCAATTATCTAACCCAAAATAAGATTTTCCACTGAGCCAATCGATTGGGCAAATCGATTTCCTAAAAGTTTTTAGTGAAAATTGAACTCTGAACTTACATCAATCGATTGGGGCAATCGATTTCGTGAAAGGCTGAGCCCCTGTATTGGCCAATCGATTGGACAAATCGATTTCGTGAAGGACAGAACCCCTGTATTGAATCCAATCGATTGGGCAAATCGATTTCGTGAAAGATAGAGCCCCTGTATTGAAGCCAATCGGTTGGACAAATCGATTTCGTGAAAGACAAAGCCCCTGTAATGAAGCCAATCAATTTGCTAAAACGATTTCGTAAGTGGTTTTGAAAATACACATTACCAAATCGATTGGGTAAATCGATTTCCCTGTAAATTCTTCCAAAAATACATAAACTAACTCAATCATATTCAAACACAACTCAAAATCTTAACACTTAGCAATTTCCACACAAACCCCACGACAATTGGGTTTCGAAATAGTTTCACCATCCATCACACTTACACGCGATAATCAATACGTAGCACTTAGCAATTCAACACAATTACAATTACATCTCAGGTTCAAAACACTCAGTCATAAACTTGAAACAAACACACTACACACAATCCGTTCCAAAACATAGCACTTAGTAATATCATCACAATCATAAATTTGAATCAAACACGACTTGTGTGCCAAGCACCCTAATGCAATGCGTATATGCCAAAATGCATGGACTCGGAATTCCAAACCAAAACCCTCCTCGAAGGGCCGTAAATCATAATTGTACCGCCTATCGTAGGCCAAAGTACCAATTACCGAGGTGCCACCTATCACGGGTCAGCACGATTTACTAAAAAGCGTAAATCATAAACGTACCACCTATCACGGGTCAGTACTGTTTACCGAGGTGCCACCTATCACAGGTCAGCACGATTTACCAAAATAAAAAAGTGTAAGTCGTAAGGGTACCGCCTATCACAGGCCAAAGTACTACTTACCGAGGTGCCACCTATCACGGGTCAGCAGAACTTACCAAAAAGTAAATCGTAAACGTACCACCTATCACGGGTCAATACAGTTTATCGAGGTGCCACCTATCACGGGTCAGCACAATTTACCAAATGAAATGCATGAGCATACACTAACTCCATTCACAATAATCGTTAAGTAAATGCAGATATTAAAAGATTCCCCATTTTTAATACTCATTTACTTAACCGATTTTCACAGCAAAACATTAAGCAAACAGACATATTAAGAGATTCCCCATTCTTAATATACTTTTGACTTAAACGATTTCCACAACAAAACATTCAGTAAACAAGTCATTAAGAGATTCTTCATTCTTAATACTCATTTAACTGAAACGATTTTCAAAAACAAACATTAAGTAAACAAGACATTAAGAGATTCCCCATTCTTATTCTCATCTAACTTAAACCATTTTCCAAAACAAACATTAAGTAACCAAGACATTAAGAGATTCCCCATTCTTAACGCCCAGTTAACTTAAACGATTTTCAAAACAACATTAAGTAACGAAGACATTAAGAGATTCCCCATTCTTAATTCTCGTTTAACTTAATGGTTTTCAAATTCCACACACAAGACAAACTCAAACATACTTTCACATTCAATTTATAATTCACACCGAATCATTTTTCCACACAAACCACACAAAACACATCTCAAATTTTATAATTATCAATTATGAACACGTCGAATTCGACGACACAAATCAACACAATCCATCACTCAAACACACAAGTTTCATTTACTAAAAATCATACATAACTGAGTTTAAATTCATTTTCCATGAAACATTCATCAATATAACAAAAACCTAACTCTAAGATTTTACCCATAAAGCCTTAGATACATTTTTCCCGAAATCAATACTCCAACCCTAACAAAATTCTTTTCCACACAACCATAGATAAGGCCCTAAAAGCAAACTAAAAGTTTGGAAGGAGCCCTTACCTTCACTTTAGCTTTTTCGTTCGATTACGGTACCGTGAGTAAGTCCGGTAAAATCTCCCGTTTGCAATGTTGCTTCCAAAGTTGGTCAACTAGCACCGTAGCACTGAGGTGAGCAACCTTCCCTTCTATCACTTCTTGAAAGGAGGCTTAGATCTTGATGAAACGGGAAAGTTTGTGTTTGAATCCCTAATACCGTTTTTCTTCGTTTTCGAATCAAAGAGGAAGAGTGAAGTTGAGAAATCCTTGTCCTATAACCCACTATCAATTTTCGAACTCAAAGGAAGCAAGAACAACGAAAATGGATGAAGATGGAGGAAGGAGGAGGATTGAGCGCGAGGCAGAGGAAGGAGATGAAGTTTCTGTTTTCTTTCCTTTGCTTTTCCTTTCTTCCTTTTTCTTTCCTTTCTTTTTCTTTTCTTTCCAATTCCTTCCTTTCCTTTTCTATATATATATATATATTAACTATTTTTAACAAATATCTCCAAATCTAGATATTTATTAAATTTACCAGTTTACCCAAAACGCATTAAATTCTTCGTAAATGATTCACCGCAGTTAATTTAAATTATTTATCGACGAGTAATTCTAATCGGGCATCAAAATATCTTTTTGGTCATATAAACTCCAAAATATTAATAACTTTGGCTTAAAAGCCTCCGAGTTCAATACCAAAAATACACTAAAATACTTAAAGTACACTTTAAAATTATGGGTCTTACAACACACTTGCTAATCTTAGCATTTCTTTCCTTTAAATAGGTATGCATGCATCAAAAAATGATTTATCGACTCTAAAAGAATAAGAGTTACATAAGTCCCTCGATCATATAGATGACAATCTATTATCAATATTTCCACCATAAAGTACATTATCAATTGAATTGTCATATTTAAACCTCAACAGACCAAACCATTCCCATTTCATCAAGAATGATATATTAAATAATTCTAAATCTTTTACTCCCAACCCTCCCTTAGGTTTAGGCTGACATACCATTTTCCAACTAATCCAACACAATTTTTAGTGGCTTTGAAATAAGAAAAGAAGTAAAAAAGAAAACTTGACATCTAGTATCGGCTTTCAAGTTTCAACCGTTCTAGGATTTTCTCCACTAGTAAACCAAGGAACTTAAAAGGTAATTAACCAATTATTAAGCATAAATAGCTATCTATTTTTATTAGTTTAATTTCGTATTATCTTAGTTTGACAAAGTCTTAGACCTCCACTTTATTATGAGGTTTGTTTAGACAGTTGCACTTTTGTTCTCTATGAGTTTATTTTCTTCTTATTTGGTTCACTCTTAATATATATAAAAAGGGAGAACCAAATTAGAAAAGAATTAAAGAGAACATTGTCTAATCAATAAATGAGGTATCTTAGAAATATGAATGTTGAGTATGGATTTCACTAACATGGTATCAATAGTTAAACTCATAGTTCATTCTCGATTATCCCCTTCATTATGCGCTCTTATTTGTTCTTCCTCCGCGGTGTCGATATTTCTCTTTATTTGCGAAGGAGGACTCAGATCCAAATTTTTTTTCATCTTCATCTTCTGATGATCAATATCAGCTTCATCAACATATCAAGAAATCCCTAAATCGTAATTGCAGCTGTCAAAATGATATGCTTGATCCCTATTTTATGCACCTCAAGTGACAACCCCGGGCTCGATCTCGTTTCTCCACCTGTCGAAAACACCAATTTCCACACATGTTCTCACACAATGCTCACCGCCCACCGCTCCAAGAACAAATCATGTTTTGTTCTTGGAACCCTAAATTATCCTCTTGAATCATATTGGCTTTCAATTGCTTGGGATAGATGTAATACCATGGTCATGTCTTGGATAAAAAATTCTCTTGATCCGAACATTGCCCATAGCATCATGTGGATGAAATCTGCAATTGACATATGAAAGGAATTAAAAGATGGATATCATGAAGACGATGTGTTCCGTATCTCTAATTTGCAAGAAGAAATATATGTGCTCCGTCAAGGTGACTCCACTATTACTAATTACTTCACAACACTAAAGAAGTCTTGGCAAGAAATATACAATTTTCATCCCTTGCTTACTTGTTCATTTAACCCTAAGTGTTCTTACAACTTGTTATCTAAAATTTGTGATTATAGATACAATGATTATGCCATTAGATTTCTTAAAGGTCTAAATGAGCAATATTCACCGTTCAGTCTCAAATAATGTTGATGGATCCCCTCCTAACATTACCAAAGTTATCTCTATGCTCATCCAACAAGAAAGGTCGTTCTTTAATCCCACTGATGAGAAAAAATATGTTGTCGTCATTTCTAAATATGGGTGTAGTTTTGGTTGTAGCTCTGCTCGTGGTGGTGGATGTAACTCTGGTTATGGTAGACATGGCTACAAGGTGGGTAGTTTTTGCAATAAACCTTGTCATACCATCGACATATGCATTAAAAAACATAGTTATCCATCTAACTACCCCCAAGCTATATTCTGCCACTTCCAACAATTATTCCTCTATTAATCAACATCATTATATTGATGACCATTCTGATGAAGATGATAATTCCATTGTTGATGTTGGTTCACAAAGTTTCACTTTGGATCAACCAAAGGCCTTACTAGCGTTACTAAAAGCTTTTGGCGCTTCTACTTCCAACATGATCAATCAGCTTCAGAACTCTTTTTCATCTATTTTGGATAATCCTTCATCTCATCATGTTTTGAATTTGTTTTCCAATTATTATTGGCTCCTCAACACAGGTGCCACTGATCACATATGTTTTTCTACTGATATGTTTCAATCTTTTAAACGTATTCCACTTATTTCAATAAAATTGCCTAATGGTTCCATGGTTATTGCTAATTTTTTGGCACTGTGTTTTTTAATAACTCGTTTTATCTTGCTAATGTACCTTACTTATCTCACTTCACTACCAATCTAATGTATGTCCCAAGGTTAACTAGTTTTCTTAACTACAATCTTATTTTTCATGCCACTAGTAGTGTGATACATGACAACATCTCCCATCAGAAGATTGATACAACTAATATTCAACATGTATTATACTTGCTAACTTTTCCCAAATTATATGTTTATAATGTATCTTGTAATTTTTGTTCAGCTTTGCTTTCTAGTATTCATAATATCCTAGGAACCAACTTTAATATATGGCACTTTTGGCTTGGACATCCTTCTTTGGATACGTTGCAACTTCTTAAAAAATAATTTCCTTTTGTTCATATTAATTAATGTCATTCCTCTTGTGGTATATGTTTATATGTCAAACAAAAGCGACTGCCCTTTTTCTCAAAGTGTTTCATGTTCAGATGCTTGTTATGATATTATTCATACGGATATTTGGGGACCGTTCTCCATTTCATCCATGTTTGGTTACAAATATTTTTTCACTGTTGTGGATGATAAAAGTAGATATTGCTGAATTTTTCTTATGAAACTTAAGTTTGAAACTTCTTTTCTTGTTAAGTCCTTTATTTCTTTTGTTCATACTTAGTTTAATAAAAATGATAAATGCATTCATTCTGATAATGGCACTAAGTTTTTTTATAAATATTTTTATCACACCAAACATCTTGTGTCGAAATCCCTCGGCAAAGGGGAATTGTTGAGCGTAAACATCAATATTTTTGTTTCAAGCTAAACTACCAAAGTCTTTTTGGGCTCATGCCGTTGTTCATGCAATCTTTCTTATTAATAGGTTTCCTTCCAAGCTGTTACATTTTGATTCTCGTTTAACATGCTTTATAATACTTCTCATGACATTTTTAACTTGAAATTTTTTTGTTGCTTGTGTTTCTCTACTACTTTGAAATCTAATAGAAAGAAATTTGACTCACGATCTCACAAATGTGTTTACTTGGAACAAAAAACCAGACACTAAAGGTTGTGTCATTTCTCTTATAATTCATGTCATTACTCCTAGGGGGTGTGGCAGTACTACTACTCATCCTCTTTAATATCTTGAATATTTTCATTATTATATATTAAAAGATAATTTAGATATTAATTTGTCTCAATCTAACAACAATCAAAGTATTCCCTATCATTGTTACATATCTTGAATATTTTGTTTTCTTTAAGTTTATTTTCTTCTTGTTTCACTCTCACTGAATATAAAAAAAGAACCAAATTAGAAAAGAAAGAGAGAATTTTACTACAACTTTTAGAAAATTTATTTTTAGACTAGGCACCATTTCAAACATTCTCAATAAAAGAGTATCATTATCAAATTGTAGTTAGAGAAGAAAATAGAGTCACTTAAAGTTAAAAACCCATTATTGGACGTAATTGAATAGCGAAAACTCTTCCCTCATTATTATACAGCACAGATTTATCAGTCCCCAACAGGAAAAATGTTATTTTTTATTATAAATTTTTATACAACTTTTTAATTATTACTCGATACGTGTTTGACTATAAAGTATGGTTACTTTTAAAATATAAAGAAGTAAAGTACTTAATCGGTATCAGTATTTGCACTGCATTTGTTTGTGATTTTTTATATATATTACTGTTTGTGTTTTTTAGTTTAATTGAATTATATAAAAATAAATAAATTTTGTATCGACGAATTTGTATCTTAATATTGATTTTTTAAATATCATATTTCGTATTCATTATGCAGATGATTTTTATTTACATCTCTTTTATTCAAAATTCTTGATTATATATTTTACGTTAAACTTATATATCAAAATATTTTATTTATTTTGTTATTACCTTTAGGAGTTCACAAGATAGGGATGTATAGCTATTGTTTTTTATAACAAATAATAAATTATTAATTTAATAAATAAAAAAAACAAAATTATATTAATAAAATCAAACAAA
>JBBPBT010000722.1:1112871-1132452 GCA_037974875.1 Cicer bijugum | reverse complement strand
TCAAACAAAATATATTTAACAGAAAAAAAAAGTATATCAAAATTAATTGATTGAATAGATGTGTTAAAATAAGTAATTTGTTATATTATTTTAATAACTTCTTCCTATTTTGTAAATAAATTAACAACTTTATTCTATTTTGTTCACAGTTAACTCCTATTTGCCTTCAGATCTAATATATAAAAAATAAAAATAAGAATTAAATTATATTCATAAATTAAAAAATACATTATATTTAATTATTTTTTATTTATTAAATTAATAATTAACTCTTTATTATAAAAAATAAATAAATAACTAAAAACAAGATTATCTACATCTCTATCTTGCAACCTTTTAAAAGTTGATATATATATATATATATATATATATATATATATATTAATATAAATATAGCAGAGAGTTCTAAATAGAAAGAGAATATAAAAGTAAATACCTTCATTATCCATAATATTTGACCATACATAGCTGGAAATATTTGATTGGAAGCAGAGTTGGACAGCAGTTTGTGACCTATCAAACCCGATCAACCCGTTTAAAAATCTAGTGATACGTGGACAAAATTGGGTTATCTGGTTGTCTTAAAAGAACAAGTTAGTTTATGTGATTTTGACAAAAAAAAAAATAAAGTTTGTTTATGTGATGTCATGTAAGACATCGATTTGCGAATTCGATCAAAACCTTTAATAAAATCCACAAAAATGATCCAAATGCTATGAAACAAAAATGACTTTTGTGTATATTGCTTAAAAATTGACTACATATTAAAATATGAAAAAATTGTTCAATAATTTAACTAGGACTAAATAGACTAATCAACATCAACAGGACCCATCCCTATAATTTTTGGGTGTCATACATATATTCGAAGAAAAGATTAAATATCTTATTTAGATCAGAATATAAAATAATATTATACCATAATATATTAATATAATAAAATATTTTTTTGATTTTTTATAAAAGACAGTTATATTAACAAAAAAATAATGTATTTGATTCATATAATTTCTATAGAGAGTAATTTTTTATTTAAAATTATTTTAATGTGACAATATAATATTTTTAGTTAATCTATTAGCCTAAAAATACTACGTCAAAAATAATATTTTTTAAGTCTTTTACAACACTTTTAAGCGATGTAGTATATAGTGTTGTTAAAAGAAACAACAACGGTATTTAGAATAAATAAATAAATAAATAAATGTTGTAATATGTGTAAATATAGCGCTCAATGCTTTTTTTAAATTGATTTTACAATGTTTTTCTTATAAAGTGATGTAATAGGTATAAATATATAGCGCTCAACACTTCTCTTATACTAGTTTTACAACGTTTTTCTTGAAAAAGTGTTATAATAGATGCATATATAGCACGCTTCTTATACTAGTCTTACAACGTATTTTTAAAAAGAGCGTTGTAATAAGTACATATATAGTGTGCTTCTTAGACTATTTTATAACGTTTTTTTCTTCACAAAACTATTGTAATAGGTATAAATAAATATATAGCACTCAAGGCTTCTTCACTTAAACTAGTTTTACATCGCTTTTCTTCTAAAAGCGTTGTAATAGGTTCATATATAACACGCTTCTTAAACTAGTTTTACAGCGTTTTTTATTAAAAAAAAAACGTTGTAACAGGTACATTTTAAAAAGCGTTCTAAATATATTCTAAAGAACAATGTAAATTGTTGGTTTGTATAAATAGTTCTTTAATGACATTAAAAAAAAAATTGTCTTTAAATTAGATTTCAATTTTTTTTTCTAAAATCTTATTCATCAAGCACATATTGACACAATTGCAATTTTTTAATTCAAATAATATATTATATATTATATCATCAACATCAATACTATTTATTCATAGCAACAAGTTCATGTGAGTAGCAACAATATTAACAATATTGATAGTAGTAACATATTTACAATATCAATTACATATTCACAACAACAATATCATGCCAATAGCAATTTTCAGCATGGCAGTTTCCAGCAATTACTTACTTTACCCTACTGTAACAAAAAATAAAATAAACTAATTAAAATAATGATCAGTTCACACAAAAATATACAATAATAGTTTACAATATGAAATTCACCTATTAACAAATTATATAACTTTTAGTTCGATCATAGACTGACACTCATCTTCCTTTATTTCAGTTAGATCACTTTCAGAGTATGTTGAAATGAAGTTGTCAAAGTACTATGCGCTGTAATACTTGAACATAAACAAGTTAGAATCAAATATATATATATATATATATATATATGAAAATCAAAATATAATGAAAATAATGTACTGTTTCTAGAATTATATTTTTATTCATATCAACAATCTCATTTATGAATCGCAATATATAGTATTCGCAGCCTATGTTGGTAGTTTGCGAGGACACTATAAAATAAAACATGTACGCCAATAAATATTTATGCATTGATTGTAAATGAAATTTTAAACGCATATAATTAAGTTCTATACCAAAAATTTAAAACCTTTATTGGAATCCATGTCATGTTGTTTGACTTATCTTTCGACACTGTAGCACCCATTAGAGCGCGGAAAATTTGTAAAGCACTATCAAATAAATGTGATTATTATTCAATTACCAAACACATTATTTATCTATGTAAGAAATAAATGAATATTACTTATGTTTCGAACATATTCTTTATATCCGAGTGATTGTTATAATTATCGTGCAGTGGATATAAATAGTATATAATTTCAAATATGGCATCAATGGCAAACAACATCCAATATTGTCTACAACAACAAAAATTTGATTGACAAATTTGTTTACGTAGCTGATAAAGTATCATAAATTAAAAAAGATATTGATAAAGAATATCTAATTACCATGAATTATATGACGCAAGATCTCTTAAGTATTTTTCTGGCAACTCTACGTACATAATTGTTTTTGCACATCAACATTAAAATTCGACTGCAAACCAAATAAAGATTGAGTTTGAGTAAAAGTATTTCAATGGAAAAAATTCTATGTAACAAAAAAGTGGTGTAAAAAGTTACTTGTATATCATTCTACAATATATCTTTAGAATCCTCCAAAGTTTTATCTCTGCAATCTTCAATTGTTATTGGGATATCTTAACGAGCAACTGCACCAATGTAACATACCATCATTGAACTGTTGGGCTCAGTTGGCTGATCACTTTGATTCCATACCACCTAATAAACTCATAGAGTAAGTGCATGCTTTCAAAAAAAGATAAAAAATAAATTTTAAACAAAGTATAGTATACCTCAAGTTTAATTTCATTACTTATTGCTTTGATGACCTTTTGCATAATAGTTGTCCCACATTTAACTTAATTTTCCTAACTATTAGTATTAACAATTTCATCATTTTGACGAGCTAAATCATTATTGGAATCCATTTATCTACACACTTCACACAATATAAATATAAATTCAGTTTAGTTTAGTATAAGTTCAACAAGTTCAAAATATGACAAGTCTAAGTAGCAATATAACTTCGATGCTAGTACAAGTCTAAGTAGCAGCATAAGATCAACATGCAGTAGTCTAAGTAGTAGTATAAGTTCAATATGCAGTTTAGTGACAACAACAAATTAATAAATACAACACCTAACAACAACAATCACTGAGTTTAGGGTTATGACTTCGTTTAAGTAGAAATGATAGGGAACATCGAGAAGATGGCACACTAGTTAGAAGAGTCTTAGTATAGTTCATATGGAGAGGGTTCGTAGAAATAGTAGTGAAGAGGATTCGCACTAGGGAGAATAGGGTCAATAGGGTTCGTATGAAGAGTAATGAAGATGGAGAGTACGTAATGAAGAGGTTTCACACTGTCAAGTTCGTAGAGAGAGTACGTAATGAAGAAAAAAATGAAGCAGTTTCTTATTATCAGTTTACTTAAAAACTCTGTTACAACGTTTGTCCAAAAAGCATTTTAAAAGACCTAATCTATTATAGCGCTTCCACAAAAAACACTTTAAAAGACTATACAAAAAGCGCCTTATGATATTTTACAGCGCTTATAGAAAGACTCTATAAAAGGCGCTATATGAGTATTTTACCGCGCTTATAGAACAAACGTTGTAAATGATTTATAATTTAATTTTTCAAAGCCTTTTCCAGCACTTATGGACAAATAGCGTTGTAAATTATATGAACTTAATTTTTAAAAGTCTTTTATAACGCTTATGGATAAAAACGCTGTAAATGATTTGTAATTTAGTTTTTAAAAGCCTTTTACAACGCTTATAGACAAAAAAATATTGTAAATGATTTGTAATTTAGTTTTCAAAATCCTTTACAGTTAAAAATAAAATTATGTGAAAAGGGTTCTATACAGTTATATATATACTTAAAAATAAAATTATATATTTAAAAGGAATGATTTTTTATCAAATACACTTCATTTTATAGCACTTAAATATAAAACACTCTAAAAGACCCTATAATAATGTGAAAGCGTTATATTTTACAACACTTATACACAAAGCGTTGTAAACATAATGTGAGAACGCTATATGTTACAACGCTTGTAAACAAAACGCTCTAAAAAGCGTTGTAAATATTATGTGAGAAAGCTATATTTTACAGCGCTTATATCTAAAGCGCTATAAACGTTATGTGAAAGCGCTATATGATCCTACAACAGCGCTTTCAGCAAAAGCGCTGTAAATATTATGACCCTACAACAACGCTTTTGCAAAAGTGTTTGTCAGAAAAGCATTATTGTATCCTCCATTAATTTTAAAATATTATACAACAACATTTCTAGTTAAAAACGTTGTAAAATATGAGTTGTAAAATGCTACTTTTAGCGTGAGATTCAACGTTAAATAAAATTAAACTACTTCCATCTTATAATAAGTGTTTTTATTTAATTATTTATTTCCTTTTAATTTATTTGTTATTTTATAATACTAAATCATCAATGATTTTTTTTTCCAGATAATAGACCCTTATTTATTATATATTGTATTTCAATTAATTATATTTTTTTCACTAATTACACCTAATAAGAGTATTTGAGTAAATAAAACTCATTTTATAATTGAAATCAACACAACTAATGTAAAATTCAAATGAAACATTTAAACTGAGACATATAGTGTGATAATGTGTTTATAAAGGTAGCATTTTTAATATTATAAAGTTATTTTTGTAGAATTAAGTTATGTTATACCAAATTTCAAGATAATATCAAAATTTATTGAAGATATGTCGCATCACCTATTATGGATTTGCTGATAACAATATCATTTTTTTTTTAAATGTCTTACTTTGAAATTTATTTATGCTAATGCTATATATTTTTTTAAAGTAGGAAGTTGCTTCCCCATATAGCGACCAGATCAAGTGAAAAATTTAAAAACCAAATAGGAGGTCACTTCCCTAGGGAACGATCTCTAACTGACCTTTTTATTTTTATATATTTTAATATTTGTTATTAATTAGGATAGTAAATTAAAATAAAATACATTAATAAATTATAAATAAATTTTATATTTTAATAATAATAATTATAATTAAAAATTATTATAATTAAAATGATTAAATTAAAATGATTAAATTAATTATAAATTTTAAAAAATACATTAAAATTAAAAAAAAAAATCAAATTTATTGCAAAAAATAATAATAACAATTAAATAAAATGAAAATTATATTAATAACATGAAAATGAAACGAACTACATTAAATTAACGATAACAAATACATCATATTTGAGATGAAAAAAATATCAAATTTATATCACTGATGTCCACCTAAATGACCTCCAGTCCCACATCTAGGATGTCGTCGAACGCGTCTAGCTCTCTGAACAAGTTGCGGTTCTTCTGGTTCATCCTGATTTTGATTATTTTCGTCAATATAAGTTGTAGGTGGATTAGAACCACTGCCACCTACTTCCATTAAATTTTGAGACTGGGGATTATATATCAAATCAAATACAACATAAGTCAACTCAAGAGTTGTGCACTGAGTTCCAAATAAATTATAGAAAAACTCAATAGCGATGTGCATTGAGGGTTGGTATTTCTGTCATCGACGAAACGTAATACTGAGTCAGTGGTGAATCATAACATGAAACTTCAATAGCGACGTGCAGGTGAGGTGATGATAAATACGGTCCTGCTATGTTTTGTTGTTGTGGGGTTGATTGGAAGGTCAATTGCACATAAGAATATGACGCCGGTTGTAAACGGGGATCATAAACATATTGTTCTACATATCTATTAGGCTTAATTGCAGTTTTGGTGTCCCTATTTTAGCTGAATCGCAAAAGTAGTCCCTCCATTTTGTTTCTCCACAGCTTTGGTCCCAAAACAGAATTTTGGTCCAAAACTTGATGAAATTTCATTTTTTAAAAACCGTACTACACCATTTACGATCATAGATTTCAAGTACAATTGTTGCAAATGAGATCTTGGGGCATGGTGTGACTTAAATAAATGGAAAAAAATAATAATTAAATTTCATCAAGTTTTGGACCAAAATTCTGTCTGTGGGACCAAAACTAGGGATAAATAAAATAGGGGGACTACTTTTGCGATTCAGCTAAAATAGGAGATCAAAACTGCAATTAAGCCTATATATTAATTTGGTGTTTTTTTTTTTTTATTTTTTATTTTAATGTAGTTGTTTTTTAAATTTATAATATAATTTAATCATTTTAATTATAATAGTTTTTAATTATAATTATAACACTTATTTATTATAATAATAATAATAATAATTAAAATATAAAATTTATTTATAATTTATTAATGTATTTTATTTTAAATTTATTATTTATATTTTTTTAAATAATTAAATTAAATTTAATTTATTATCTAATTAATAACAAATGTTAAAATATATAAAAAAAATTCAGGCCATTCCCTGAGAAATTTTTCCCTTCAGCTGATCGCTTCTTAGAGAAGTGACTTCCTATTTTTAAAATAAGACATTAATTTTAAAGTAGGATATTTTAAAAATAAAAAATAAAAAATAAATATTATAATAAAAAAGTCCCTATTATCTGTGGGGGAATATATACCTTAGTTTAACAGAATATATGAAGAATAAAGCATATTCTAACAATATGCTAAACAGTTTGCAAAATTCTAAATTCATTAAACAAAAGATTAACCACGGTCCCAAATATCAATCCTAAAAGAAGATTAACAATAACAAGTATTGTCTAATAGAGAGTGCAGAAGATACAATTAATGTTCAACAGATTGATCCATATACAAGCATGTCAAGATAACAATTCAAGTAATGTCACTTAACACAGAATTTCACTATTGCATGCAATCAAGATCAATCAAATAAGCAATGCAGAAAGAGAAGAGATAAGGGTAGGAAAAGGTACACAATGATTTTTATACTGGTTCAGCCGCCTGTTAGACGGCCTACGTCCAATCCTAAGATCAAATCCGATCTTAGCCTTTTCCAATAGAATCTCGCAGAGTCTGTTTACAGATGTTCCAGCTCCTCGCCTATCAATCTTAAACCACTCTTCCTATTCAATCTTTATCTCACTGAATCCCAGAGTTTATCTCCAAACTCTTTCAATATCTCAGCCCAGTGTCTTCTTGATGAGACTTCTCAACGCAGAAGATCACTACCAGTTTCAACTGGATTTCTCAGCGTTCTTTGATTACAGAGGTTTATTACAGAAAAACTAATCAGAAATATACAAAATTTCTTAAGCAGTCTTCTTCTCTAATTGTCTTTCTCTTTGCAATCTTTTTCAGTCTTTGTTGATCACGAAGGATGAATGTTCATGTCTGAAAAAGCAATATTCAAAGTTATTTCAATGTGAGAAAGAGATATCAGAATGTTATATCAGTGTGTTGTGTATTGTATATTCTGAATTGTGTGTTATGAGTTATATGAAGAAGTAACTGAAAAACAGTTTATATAGTTTCTGAAAATACAACAGATGAATCGATTTACCCAATCGATTCATTAATGTAATAAAGCATGCTCAATCGATTTACCAAATCGATTTTGCGAATCTTGTTTTTCTTAAATCTTGACACTACATAAACTAATCGATTTACCTAATCGATTATTTTAATGCATTCTTCAGAATTGAAAAACAGTTCATATTTGAATCGATTTGTATAATCAATTTAGGATGTTTTGTTCCAATAACGAGATCAAAACAATCGATTTACTCAGTCGATTCAAATATTTACATAATCGATTTGGCCATAGGCTAAGTCTTCTCTGTTACTAAAACTTTTGTACCAATCGATTTTGCCAATCGATTTCACTGGTCATAGGGACTCAGTGATTTTCACCCAATCGATTTGCTTAATCGATTTGGCTAATTACAGATAGTTGGCTTAAATCATGTTAATCGATGTGCCTAATCGATTATGGACTTATGTCTGAAAAACGATTTATCAGTTGGTTCACTCAATCGATTTACGAAATCGATTGATGCCAAACTAGCATCAAAAGAAATATAGTTCAATGGATTGTGCCAATCGATTGTGTTTATCACAGGCCAAGTTCATTTTCAAACTTATTTTGTGAAATCGATTTGCCTAATCGATTAGTTAATGAATGGCCTGGCTCTGTAACTTTCACAATCGATTGTGTCAATCGATTTAAACAATCAGTTTAGTCTTGTGATTGGAACAATCGATTTGCCAAATCGATTAGCTTGCAAAACGGCATGCTACTGACTTGCACAATTGATTTTCAGTAAATGTGCCAGTCGATTTGCCTAATCGATTGCTTAATCACAAATTTCACATTTTCATACAACCCTATTACAAAATCGTTTTGTCTAATCGATTTGCTTAGTGAATTTTCCAACTTTTGTTGATTCCTTGAGTTCCAAGCTATTGTCTCAAGTTTGTAGGGTTGAGTTGTTGTTCCTGAAATTTTACTCAGTTTAAAATGTTAGATTTATTACATGATGTATGTTTGTCAATAATATCAAAAATGGACTTATGTCTAACATTATCAAGTCACCACCATCTGAATGTCTAAATTTGAGTGAGATGAGTTTCTTGAGATTTATATACAATGAATGTGATATAATCTTTAAATATATTTATATAAGTAAAAAATATCTCTTTGCTTATATAACTACACAGAGTACAAAAGAGTCGTCATCATGCTTTTTATTTTATTTTTCGGGCTATGTATGAATCTTTCTTCTTCCTCTTAACTTTTTTAAATGTTAGAACTTTGAGTGATTTTTTGGTAATTGGTTGGTAAAACTTAAAGTTTATACACTATTAAAACTATTTACTATAATTTGTAGTTTTTGTGAAAGAATAGCGTCATTAATATTTTAGTTTTAATACTTACTTTTTTTATTAGGTGAACATTATGTGAATTTCATAATTTTATGTGAGATTATTTTTAAAATTGTAGAATGTATTTGAATTTCATTTAATAAAAGAAATGAACGACAATTGAAAAAAAAAAAACTTTTAATTGATTAGCTGAAGTTCAGCCCGTGCGGGTTGTGGATTGGTTAGGGTGATAAACTTCTTATTTTTTATTGGACCATTCATTTTCATTAATTTTTTTATTATTTTATTTTTAAATTCATTATTTTAAGAAAAAAATATATATTTTAACTTTCAAAGTTTTTTTTTTTATCAAAAATCCATTTATTAGATTGGTGGTGTCGCGACTAAGTAAAATTGAGATACTCATTATAAAAAATCAAAAATTTTATATCTAAGTTAAGTGAAATAGTCAAATTTAAATAATTGTAAGTATGTTTTTTCACTTATATCCAATCACTCAGCTCGTTGTTACAATCCGCATGCATATTAAACTGGCTTATTTAAATAATTCGAGTTTGATCGGGTCATAGTTGGTTTTGTTTTAGATAAACCATCATGATAAACTCATCACAATTTTTTAACAGACTATTATTAATTAAACATCATCATAACCCCATAAACTTATCAAAATGAATTCACCTTTTATTATCACTTCACATAAACCTGTCTAATCAAACTTGATCTATGCATAACACATGATCAATGCATTTTACATTCATATTTTTTATATACTCACACATGATCTATGCATCTTCATTCATATTTTAGATATACTCAACATGTGCAATGCATAATGAGTGAATCATACATATGTGTATATGTTTGATTAGACAAACCTATGTGATGTGATAATAAAAGATTGTTGCATTGTATGATATATGTTTATGTGATGATAATTATGATTTTTGATTGACAATAGTGATGTTTTAAATTTTTGATGAGTTTATATGATGATCATGATTATGTATGACTAATGATGTTATAAAATGGTGATGAGAATATTGAAGTACTCCATGATTGATGAAATAGTGATGATTCCAACTTGTGATAAAGACGATACTCATAATGGAGTAGTCTAGGCTAACAAGGGGTGAAAATAGATGTTGGGAATACTTGAAGTTGATGTGAATTTTTGAGGTGGAGATTATTTTTTTCATCATATAGGTAGGGTTTGACAAGCCTAGTGATTCTTGAGAAGTACAACTGAATGAGTCTGATCGTGGCGGTCTGCTGTTGAGCCTTAGGGCAAGATTGTTAGACCTTGAAGGTATCTAGGTGGGGAATTCCTAGGTGAGTTGGAGGCAGCACTCCTGTGACACCCTAAACCCCAAAATAACATATATAATAATTTATACTAGATTTTTTTACAAAAATCGCAATAGATAAATAAAAACTCTTTCAGATGAAAGAAAACTTTTACAAGTTATTTAGGATACCACATTTCTCAAATATTCAAAAGGAACTCTTTAAACTTTTTTGCTTCTATAAAATAGTGCGATCCCCATAGACTTGTTTTAATTAGAATTTATTAATTTTATTCCAAAAAATTACTAGTACTTATAAGATTTTTATACAAAAAGTCGCTTCAAATTAAATAAGTAAAATAAAAATTACAACCCTTATTCCTGATATCACCTATCAGAGCGGAATTTCTCCCAAACTTGAACTTTAAGGCTCATTAACCTATAACAAATGCGATTTCGCAAATGAAGGGCCAAGCCAGTCAAACAAAAACAACGAAGTAGGTGAGTTTTGAAATCATGTTGATAGTATAATATAAGTAATAAGAACACACAAACAATCATAATACATCGTATCATAACACAAACATTCTTCAAGGAAAAACATCACATCACAAATTTATACACTGTATCATATCACTATTTCATCAATTATGGGGGTACTTCAATATTCGCATCACAATTTTATAACATCATTAATCATATATAATCATTATCATCATATAAACTCATCACAAATTTGTAACATCACTATCATCCATCAAACATCATCATTATCATCACATAAACATATATCATACAATGCATCCATCTTTTATTATCACATCACATAAATTCGTCCAATCAAACATACGTACACAATTTCATTCAACATCTAACATCACAACAATATCAAATATCAAATACCACACAATTATTGAAAATCAAATTAATCAACACCCTATAAAATTTTTTATTTAACATTTAATCTTACAATCCTCATATTTTTATATTAATTAATTTATCTGTCAAAAGGCTATTGTGGTACGTAGGAGTCCCGAATGAATTGTTGGAAAATACGGTTTTCCCGTTCATCGCACAATATATTATACTCATAAATTCAAACGCTCTCTCACCCCTTACCTTATTTAGATGCTTTCTCAAACACATACATCAATAGAAATTTTCAACAGCAACTGCAGATTAACAACATACAACGAGCGAATCCAAATTACGGCGAGTTCACAAAATCGTTGAGACATGACGGATAAATTATGTGAAGTATAAAAATAAATATTAAATAATTAATAAAAAATTTAGGAACAAAAATTAAATCAAAACAACAAGAAAAAACTACAAAAAAAAAATATCTCCCTAACTTGTCAGAGCGTTGGAAGGGTGCGACATCAACTTCACTGAAAAATAGTAGAAACAAACAGAAATAAGGGGTGCAAAAAGTGGGCTATCCTAAACTTTATTTTATTTTATTTTTAATTTTAAAAAGTCCCAAACAATTTAATTACTTGTTCTATTCATCCATGATTAAAATATTATTCTCTAAAATACTCACATTAAAATACTAATATCTACCCACACTCTTTTAGAATACAAATCCCTTTTATTTGTTTTTTTAAAACTTTACTAAAATATTCAACCTTAAAATATATACACTAAAATACTATTATCTATAGAAAAATTTATAAAATAATAATATATAATATTTTTTATTTATATCACTTATTTAGTCAAATATATGCAAAATTATCATATCATAGAAAACACTCATATAAAAAAAATTAATCAATATATATTGTAAAATAACTTTAACACCAAATTAATTATTTAAAATTCTATTTCATTAATAAAATAATTTATTATAAAATTTGGGGTGTTACAACTCCAAATGTCGAAAACTACCATGCAACACACATTTATCAAGACTGTCGTGTATACGTGTCTCGATTTGAGTTGACGGGATCTAAGAGGACAAGGCCAATTTAAGTTGTCCATCCATGAGGATGGTGGCATCATATCAAGCCCCCTAACAAAGTACTTTAGAGTTAGAATGGTACCACATTGTGAAGTAGAGTCTAAGCTCATGGGTAACATTACATTTTCTTGTATTTGTTTTGTTGTGATTAATATGTATCGTGTGCGATAATAATTTCTCTTAGAAGATTTGATGTTATGATGAAATTTCTTGATTTCCTAGAGTGATTAACTTTTTAATGTGATATTTTTCTTGAATAATGTTTGTGTGTTGTTTGCATGTTCTTCTTACTTGTATTATACTATCAATGTGATTTCAAAGTCACCACATTTGTTGTTTTTGTTTGACTTGATTGGCCCTACATTTGTGAAATTGTAGTTATTACAAGTTAATGAGTCTTGAAGTTCAAATTTGAGAGAGACCCCGCCCCGATAGGTGATACCGGTGATTAAGAGTTTTAATTTGTATTGTACTTTTACTTATTTAATTAGAAACATTTTGTATAAAAACCTTATAAGTACTAATAAGTTTTTTAAATTAAATTAAGAAATTATAGTTAAGTCAATTTTATTGAGATTGCACTGTTTTAATTGATAAATTTTTATAGAATTTTTACATGTGTATTTAGAGGAACGTGATATCCTAAATTAGTTACAAAAGTTTTTATTTCCTTGGAAACAAATTTTCTTATGCGCTGCAAATTTTCTTAAAAAAATCTAGTATAAATTATTTTATATTTTTTTTTTGGGTTTAGGATGTCACAACCTGCATCTATCCCTAGACTACAATATCATGAATTTCTCATAGCAAACATTTGTAAAGTCCACTTTTGTTTCAAAATACGAATCGTAAAACATTTTAAAGTTGATCAAGCAATAAAAAGCATTAAGCACAAATATGAGAAAATAATTCAATAAACTTATTTATATAACTAAAAATCCAATTAGACAAATAGGGGTTACATCTTGTTTCACTCATCACTAATAAATAGGGTTTAGTTACTCATGACAGAGATACAAAAAACAAAGGTTAGAGAAGAATTACTAGAAAGATTCATGATAAAACTCCTCCAATGGTGTTAGAAATGGTCGTCCTTGAGTTTCTTTGCTATGACACAAGTCTCCAAACTATCCAATAGCCAAAACGATCTCTAGAAAGTTAGAAAAACGTGTTTTTATGTATTCTCCAAGTGTGTCTGGGCTGATTCAGGAATGCAGAAATGTGCCTCAGGTGTGGGATTTGTGCTTCAACCAAACATCATCTATTGTCTGACGTTTATTGCATTATTCCCCTATTTTGAGTCTGAATTTGGCTCCGATGCCTTCATGAAAGTTGTAGCTATTGAGCTTAGATTTCATTTTCACTTGGTTTGACTCCAATTGGACATCTACAACTGCATATATGACTATAAAGCCCCACATAGGTCATGTTGATTTCTCACTAAAATTTAGCAATGCACTAAAACAAAGAAACAAAGCAAAACTATAAAAAATATCTACTTAATCAGGAAATAAGAAAATAAACATTTGATTAAATTCAAGAACTAAAATCAACAAAATATATCAAATAACTTCTTAAATTAACTAATGATTCAAGATAAATAAGACTAAAAGTAGTGAAAAATATGCATATGATGAAGAGTTATCATACTTTTAAGTGGTGTCATTACTTTATGCAAGAATCATTTTTCTTTTTTAATATAATTACGTTAAGTGACATAGCATTGTCACAAAATAATGAGATCTATATTGAAGCACCTAAAAAAATGCTCATGAATCCATTTTGAAACTCAATCCCCTTATGAACGAGGTTCTGACATATTTTGGGGCAACAATTGTGACACCCTAAACTCCAAAATAATATATATATATATATATATATATATATATATATATATCATATTCATATTAAATTTCCAGCGCATAAATAAAAATCTATTTTCAAGAAAATAAAAAAAAATATTTTTAATTAGGATATCACGTTTCTCAAAAATAAAAAGAACATTTTAAACTTATTTTCTCCATTAAAATAGTGCATGATAAGGGGTATGACCTCAGTTTTACTGGAATAATGCAGAATAATGTCTATTCTAGCAATACTCTAAACAGATTACCAAATTCAAAATTTGTTAAACAAAAGATTAATCAAGGTCCCAAAGAATCCTAATGAAAATTAACAATACCAATTATTGTTTAAATGGAGAAGTGCATCAGAAACAATTATTATTCAAGATATTGATTTACATACAATCTTGCTAAGATAACCATTCATGTAATGTCAATTAACACAGAATTTTAATCATGCATACAATCAATATCAAACAAATAATAATCGCATAAATTTAAACGAGATAAGGGAAAGAAAAGTGTACACAAAATTTTATAATGGTTCAGCCACCTCGTGACGGCCTACGTCCAGTCCTAAGATCAAACCAATCTTAGCCTTTTCAGTAGAATCTCGTAGAGTCGTTTTACAGATGTTCCAGCACTCCCGGCCTATCTATCTTAAAACACTTTCCCTATTCTATCTTTCACAACCATTGTATCCCAGAGTTCTTCTCCGAACTCTTCCAAGATCACAGCAAAGTTTCTTCTTCCTTGAGCCCTTTTAACAACGTAGATAACTACCAGTTTCACCACTGGATTTTTCTTATCTCACTGAATCCCAGAGTTTATCACCAAACTCTTCCAAGATTTCAGTCAAGTGTCTTCTTGATGATATCCCTCAACCCAGAAGATCACTACCAGTTACAGCTGGATTTTCTCAATGTTATTTGTTTACAGAAGTTCTAAAACAGAAAAAAAAATACAAAGTTGTCAAGCTGTCTGCTTCTCAAAATGGTCTTTTTCTTTACAATCTTTTTCAGTCCTTGTTGATCACAAATTGATGAATGTTCATTGCTGAAAACGAGATGTTCAAAGTAATTTCAATGTGAGAAAGTGATATCAATGTTTTAGTGTTATGTGTGTTATGAGAGTTGTGAATGTTATGAGAAGGAGAGAATGAAAACAGTTTATATAGTTTCAGGAAAAACAACACATGAATCGATTTACCCAATCGATTCATTAAAGTTATAAAGCATGCTCAATCAATTTACCAAATCGATTTCGCGAATCTTGTTTTTCTTGAATCTTGAAACTACATAAACTAATCGATTTACCTAATCGATTATTTAAATGAGTTCTTCAGACTTGAATAATTGTTCATATTTGAATCGATTTGCATAATCGATTTGGGATGTTTTGTTCCAACAACGAGATTAAAACAATCGATTGACTCATTCGATTCAAACATTTACATAATCGATTTTGCTAAGGACTAAGTCATCTCTGTTACTAAAACTTTTATACCAATCGATTTAGCCAATCGATTTCACTAGTCACAGGGACTCAGTAATTTTCACAAATCGATTTGCCTAATCAATTTGACTAGTTACTGAGAGTTGGCTTAAATCATGTTAATCAATGTGCCTAATCGATTATGGACTTATGTTTGAAGAACATTTTATCAGTTGGTTCATTCAATCGATTTTTCAAATCGATTGGTGCTAAACCTTATTACAAAAGAAATATATCAATGGATTGTGCCAATCGATTGTGTATGTCCCAGACCAAGTTCACTTTGAAACTTATTTTGTTAAATCGATTTCCCTAATCGATTAGTGAAACACTGGCTTGGTTCTGTAACTCCCACAATCGATTGTGTCAATCGACTTCAACAATCCAAATAGCCTTGTGATTGGAACAATCGATTGGCCAAATCGATTAGCCTACAAAACAGCATGCCACTGACTTGCACAATTATTTTCAATAAAATGGCCAATCGATTTGCCTAATCGATTTAAGACAATCAGTTTAGACTTGTGAAAGGAACAATCGATTTGCCAAATCGATTTGCCTGTAAAACAGCATGCCACTGACTTGCACACTTCATTTCTAATAAATGTGCAAATCGATTTGCCTAATCGATTACTTAATAACTGAAATCACATTTTCATACAACCCTATTACAAAATCGATTTGACTAATCGATTTGCTTAGTGAATCTTCCAACTTTTGTTGATTCCTTGAGTTCCAAGCTATTGTCTCATGTTTGTAGGGTTGAGTTGTTGTTCTGAAATTTTTCTCAGTTCACAATGTTAGATTTATCACATGATGTACGTTTGTCAATAATATCAAAAATGGACTTTTGTCTAACAGTGCAAGTTTGATAAGCTTGATAAAAGTATAATTACTTGATTTAATTTTAAAAATTTACTAGTACTTCTAAGGTTTTCGCACAAAAATGCGTTTCAAATTAAATAAGTAAAATACAAATTAAAACTCTTATTCCCAATATTATCTATCACAACAGGGTTCCTCCCAAACTTGAACTTCAAGGCTCATTAACCTGTTATAACTGCGATTTCGCAAACGCAGGGCCAAGTCAGTCAAACACAAACAACGCATGAGGTGAGTTTCAAAATCATGATGACAATATAATACAAGTAAGAAGAACACGCAAACAATCATAATAGAAATGTATCATTACTCAAACATTCCATCAAGAAAATATCACAATAGAAAGTCAAAATCATTCAAGAAAAATCAATAAATTTCACTATAACATCGAATCATCAAAAAATAATCGCAAAAAATAATCGCAATAAAATGAAATGCCATGCATGAGCTTAGATTCTACTTCACAATGTGGTACCATTCTAACTCTGAATTACTTGGTTAGGAAGCTTGATACTATGCCACCATCCCAGAGGACGGAAAATTCAAATTGGCCCTGTCGTCATAGATCCCCTCAACTCACGAGACACAAATACGTGACAATCGAGGTAAATGTGTGTTGCATTGTAGCTCATGAGATTTGGAGTGCTACCTCCAAGTCACCTAGGATTTCCCCACAGGAATACCTCCAAGGTATAACAATCAAACACAGGGCCAAGTCAGTCAAAATCAAACAACGCATGAGGTGAGTTTCAAAATCATGATGACAGTATAATACAAGTAAGAAGAACACGCAAACAATCATAATAGAAATGTATCATTACTCAAGCATTCCATCAAGAAAATATCACAATAGAAAGTCAAAATCATTCAAGAAAAATCAATAAATTTCACTATAACATCAAATCATCAAAGAGAAATTATCACCACACATGATACATATTAATCACAACAAATAATCGCAATAAAATGAAATGCCATGCATGAGCTTAGACTCTACTTCACAATGTGGTACCATTCTAACTCTTAATTACTTGGTTAGGAAGCTTGATACTATGCCACCATCCCAGAGGACGGAAAATTCAAATTGGCCCTGTTGTCATAGATCCCCTCAACTCTACACGAGACACAAATACGTGACAATCGAGGTAAATGTGTGTTGCATTGTAGCTCATGAGATTTGGAGTGCTACCTCCAAGTCACCTAGGATTTCCCCACAGGAATACCTCCAAGGTATAACAATCTTGCCTTAAGGCTCGATAGCAGACCGCCACGATCAAGCTCATTTCAGTTGTACTTCCCTACAATCACCAGGCTTGTCAGGCCCTACCTATATGATGACAAAATAATCTTCACTTCACAAATTCTCAACATTTATTTTCTCCCCTCGTTGGCCTATGATACTCCATTAAGACCGTCATCTCAAAATTATTTTACCAACTATGGGGTTACTTCAATATTCTTATCACAAATTTAAAATATCAGTATCATTAATCATATCTCATCACATAAACTCATCACAATTTTTTAGAATCACTATCATCAATCAAACATCATCATTATCATGACATAAACGTATCACAAATTTATATCATAAATCACACATCATCATCAAATAAACTTACATTATACACAACAAATATTAAATATCATAATGATATCAAATATCATAATAATATCAAATATCACACCTTTAACGAGATTAAATCAGTCAACACCTTATAGATATTTCTATTCCACATTTTATTCTCACAATTTGCCCATTAATTATTTATCACTCAAAGGGCTACTGCCGTACGTAGCGAGCTCCGAATGAATCATTGGAAAATACGGTTTTCACGTTCATCTCACAATATATTATACTCATGAGTTCATACGCTTCTCACCCCTTACCTTATTTCGACGCTTTCACACACGAATATGATTCCACGAGAAAACAACCTTTGTCCTTTGACTCTTTGTCCTTTAGTCGATCTAACTCAACAATTTATGGGTGAAGGTTAAATTAAATTATGAGAAGACACTCTAAAAACTAAATTTTGAAATTCGGTAAAAGAAATTTACCATAAATCAGAAAAGAAATTAGTGGATAATATAGCCACTTTTAATATGATCGTTTTGACATTGATTTCACTCAAATCGGATTTACAGTGAAGAAGAACGGTTCAAAATGGTGAATTTTATAAACGGAGAAGTCCGATATTTTAGAGAGAAATTGGGATGGTTAAAAATATGGGAATGCGTGTTTAATAGACTAGCTAAATGAGTAAAACAACATATTAAAATTTGGACGAAAACGAAGGAAAAGTTCTTGAAACAGTTATCGAACACTAGTGCCAATTTTTATTCCTTTTCATGTTATTGTGGCTCGGACAATTCTGTTCCTATTACATACACCTTCTCCCTCTTTCGGTACATTCTCTTTTTCTTTTTCTTTTTTAATTATTATTTTTTTTATAATTATTTAATTAAGTTTTACTTTTGGACCTAACCCATAAAATACATTTTAATCATTTCTTTTATATTTTTTTAAAAAAAATAAAACCAACAATTATTAGAACTAATTTTTTTTTACTCTTCCTTAAACAATCTCATTAATATAATATTACTAATATTCAAAAAATATATTTTATAGAATAAAGTAATTAATCTTTAAAATACATTAATGATCAAAATTCTCATATTCCAAATAATCACTATAATAATACTTGTGTTTCCAGATACTCAAATTAAAATATTATTGTAATTAGAGAATAATTGGAATTATAAAATTATATAAATATAACATCAACACTTTATACTAATTACTAAATCATAATATATATATATATGTATATATATAT